>JANHFX010018609.1:0-34915 GCA_027560015.1 Chloroceryle amazona | reverse complement strand
TTTTTTGTTTTTTTTGTTTTTTTTTGTTTTTTTTGGTTTTTGTTGTGTTTGTTGTGGGGGGGGGGGTGGTGTGGGGCCAGGGAGAGTGGAGTTGAGGGGTGTTTTTTTGAATTCCATGAATAATCCTACTTTCCACTTTAGTGCAGTTTTCATCATTTTTTGTCATAAGCAACACTTCCTTAATGCCTGTGAAATTCAGGCACCTTGTGGTGCTTCACAGGAAAAAGAAATGGTCAAGCATGATAGCAACATTTTGGGAAGAAGAAAGAAATAATTTTAGAGCTAAATCAGAAGTTTAAATTAATTATTAAAAGCTTCAAACAGAAATGGAAATACAAATTTTACTCAAACAGAGGACACTGAATTTTAATCTTAAAATGTAATTCACAACAACAATCACAAACCAGAAGGTATTTTTGATGTATGAATAAAAATTAGGAATATACACATTTATGCTGATACAATTTTGTTTCCTTGAAAATGTGTGCAAATTACACCATGAGTCAGTAATTCTAACTTAAAAATTCCATCTGACTACTGTCCTATAATTTTACGGAATTTCCAGCTCAACAAAAAGTCCCCTCCAGAGACATTTTGCAGTCATATCCTTAGAGATTTTAAGTGTAGTGTGAGCACTTAACATCCTTGTTGTTTCCAGCAGCAGAACTTACACATAACCTCTTCATATGGGCAAAGGATCTATACGAAGGTGAAAATCCAACAAAGCGAAGGGAGAGAAATGACAGAACAAAGACTAAAAGCAGTAAAATGGTAAAACATCGTCCAATACAAAGTGATGTGCAGTAAGTGAAGAGTTAGAAAGCATGTTAAATGCACCAGGAGTGATAACTAATCAATCTCTTAAATCTGCTCCTGCTCAAGTATAAAAACACTCCCCATAGGTTGCTTCAGTATATGCCAGCAAAACCCCATCAGTCTATGTCTGGCTAAGTGCTGTGGCTATGTCTGGAAAAAAGTCTAGCAAAACTATACAAGAGGCAATACACTAACAGTCATTTGTACCAGTATCAGTGTTTTGACAATTCAGATGATATTTAATGCTAATTAATGAAATAACCGGTAAACATTTCACAGTACTATAGGTGTGAGAGGCCTAGGTTCATTAAGAATAGTACTGCTGCTTGTTCTTGAGGGTGATATTTCTGTTTCTCTTTTCTGAGGCAGCACTTTTGGAAAGGAAAGGTGGATGGGTTTCAAAGCTAATGATTCAGTGTACAACTGGTTAAGCAATGTTAAAGATCAGCAGTGGCTGAGGACTTGCTATGAGGACACCGGAAATTTTTGGCAAGACGGATGACTATTAACTCCAGGAGTCAGGCTGAGTATCAATGGTCTGGGTGGCTTGGCAGGAGGGCACAGGTATCAGCCCAAACACACAACTGGTTCTCACCCCTTCATGTTATCAAATTATAACTGGCTTATATGGGAGAAAAGGAAAGAACAAACATTTTTATCTCCTTTAAATCTCAGCTGAGGTTTATCCATTTGATCCAAAACTAACAACCAGGACCATAAGCAAGACACAAGATAAGTGCTGGCCATGAGAAATCCCAATTATTGGATTAGCAGGGGTGAAAAAAAGTTTTGAAGATCTTTTGCACAAGATTACTTCTACAAAAGTAAAAACAAACCTGCAATTTTACAAGTAGCTGTGATTTTTAAATTTAAATTCACTGAAAGAGAATTCACACAATCACTGTGATGGAAGCATCTCTGAAGAAAATGATTAAGATGTCTGCTCTATATACCTTTCTTCACAGGAAGATTCTACTCCTCACAACGGTCACTGTACCTTAAATGTTTACTAAATTTAAATGTGTTGAAGGATTAAAGGAAATTAATATTTAACTAAACATACATGCTCAGACCAGTTGGATTTATCATCCTTAAAAGTGTCTACTTACGTGGAAAATGTAAGATGCATTGGAAGGTGAAGATGATCATTACACAGGAAATACAGAATGAATAAAACATTCCTTTTCCACTGCAGTATACACCAACAGCAAAAAGAGTAGCATAAAAGGTGACTTTATGAAAGCACACCTAAACATTCCAGAATCAGCACAGGGCAGTTTCATACTATAATAGAACATTAATACCTCAAAAGGGCAAACTGAGCACATATAAAGGAAATTAGGCTTGAAATTTATCAAGTCCATGGAAAGTATTAGAAAGATGGTAGGCAACAATTATCCCTGGATTTTTAGACTTTTAACGTAGTGTTTTTATAATGCAGGAAGACTACCAGAAACATGTTGTAATGATCTATGGTAGAAATTAACACTGTTCAACATTTTCATAAACACCACAGAAGATGAATAGCAAGGTCACAGGTTGTTAATGCTGTATTCATTGTCGGTTTAAAGATTGTCAAAAAGAGCTACAGAAGAATCTCATGATACTGAACAAATTAATTCCATCTACTAGATCTTTCCATAAGATGATCTAAAGAAATGTGGGTGAAATAGCTAACTAGACGTTTACAAGTTCTACCTTATCCAGAAGATATTTAAGAACCATGGATGTTCTGTATAAAATACATACCAGCCACCACTTTTTTTTACTACTGCTGAGCTCCTAACAGAATATTAAGTGAACAAAACATCCTTTCAGTGTACCAGTATTTTAAATACTACATGTTGTTCCAGTCACCCATCTCTAACAGTTTCCAAAAACATGGCAAGAATTACTTAAAACACCGTAACAGCAAAAATTACAAGTTAACTGAGAGGTAAAAGTACTAGTAATAGGCATACTGGCACCAAACATGTTACAAAGTCTACCTTAGTAACTGAAAAAGAAAAAAGTTTACAATAAGAGTATGAATTTGCTCTTTGAATTTAAATAATAATCTCTTTAGATTTAAAAAGTGTATTAACAGTGATATTGTAATATTTTTAAGTGACAGTAAGGCCAGACATTTTGTGGTCCCATATGCAAGAAAGAATGACAGAATTATAGAACAATTTTTACCAGAAGGGACCATCTCATCTCTGCTAGTTGAATACCTCACTCAAAGCAGGGCAGGCTGGATAAACCCATCTGCCCATGGCTTTGTCCAGTCAAGCTTTTACTATCTCCAAGCACAGATTTCACAGCCCCTTTTGGAATCTTGTTCCAGTGTTTAACCACTTCTACAGTGACAATTTTTTCTCCTTGTATATGATTTCAATCTCTTGTGTTGCAACAAATAATGGTTACTTCTCACTCCAGACCTCTGAGATGAACCTGTCTCTGTCCTCTATAACCTCCCATCAGTTAGCTGAAGACAAGATCTCCCCTTAAACTTCCCTTCCTCAGGCCAAACCAACACAGACTCTTTTTGTACATTGTGAGATTAATGACTACTATACTACATACTGATGAAAGGTGGCCCAAGCTCAGGGAAACCACCAGCAACAGGTACCTGATGCTATGTTAGTACCTCACCCAACAGAACAATGGTCATTCACCACACTTTGACAAGCGTGCAAATTTCTGTCTAAATATTCAAATATTTATGTCAGAAACATTAGCACTGACATTTTTAGCCCTGTAGAAAAGCACCGTGTGAAGATGGAATACAAACTACATTCATCTCTTACTCAAGATTATACATACAAGGAGCACACAGAAAGAATAAACAAAGTTAACATCACTTACATCTCCTCTGAAAAAGTCAAAACATCTTTCCAAAAATATGAAGTAACTTAAATAATGACAAAGTCAAGGCAGAGAAAGATGGGCAATGACATATCTGAAACAGGTTACAGCCTACAGGACGCACCAGTTTGAGTTAACACAGTATCAGGGTGTTCTCACCCTCCTTCCCACACAACTTCAAGTATGTCCTGTATAACATCTTAAAAATAATTAAAAAAAAAAAAGCATGAACAGACATCACCAGTCCCAGCCAGTTAGCAAGCCACTAAGGTAACGTCTGTATTCTGCTGATTCTGCCATTGCAGATCAGAGTTTTACATACAATTTTCTTCAAATATTTGTGTTTGAGTTTATATAAACATTGGCATTTGGGCTACTTCTACATACTGATAAAACAGTTTTAAGAGATTTTTTTCCTTAGCAGCATTGAGCTGTATTCCTTATAAAAAAATGTCTGACCCCACAATGAATAAATATTTATAATCTGACAACAGAATGAACTGCAATTATTTTCTACCTGTAACTGCACTCTGTACTACAGCTACAGTTTTCAGCAAGACAACTCCTAACAGTAAATATGAACTGGTAACTCTGAAGTCTAGTGACAAATATTTACTGTTTGTCCTGATTCATGCTGCTTTTACAGCTGCTTTCTTTGCTTGAATTGCTCAGATGGAAATCAAAAGGTCCTGATTCCTTCCCTGGGGCCTCATCTCATTTATGTGGATCCTCCTGTGAGTGCTTTGAGTGCACTTCCACCACTCTAGGGCTTTAACTGCCAGAAGGGCTCCATAAGGAGAGAGATGCATCTTGAAACACCATCCAGCTTTGCTTCCCTTCTTGTAAAAATCTGAAATTCGTAATACCTAATAACCTTCTTCTCTGTGCTGTCCTAATGTCTTCTTCATGGCTAGCAACTTGCCTATACATAAAGATCCTAAAGGAGCTCTCCACGAAGACATCCCACAACTAGTTGCTTTAACTACACCACTTGTTTCACAGACAGCTACAAGCTCAAGTCTCTGTCGTGGCTCACAAACCACAGGAGCTATCCCATAGCCGTTCCAGTACAAGGTAAGCTTTCAGTTCACTGTGATAATCAGCGACAAGCAGCTCAGCTGACCATTATGCACTATCTTTATACCCTAGAAAGCAGCAGCGTAATTCAGATCTCCCGGAAAACCTGTTGTGGGTGGAATGACCAAGGGCTCACTGCCCCAGCAGGCCAAACGCCCTCACTCAGCCAGTGCCTTCAGCTCAAATAACGTACAATAATGGCTCCATGCCACTTGCATTCAGTATGGATTAGGCTCTTTTGGTGCTTGGTATTTTCCAACGACGGGTCCAAAGTCATCTTCTGCAGACCCAATTTCTACACATTTGACTTGAACAACTGCCAACAATCTGTGATTGTGACAAAGGGCATAGTAGTATCACAGTACCTGAATGAGGAAAGGAGAGCAGGTGTACTGACAGTGATCAGGGTCAGCCAATAGTCCAGCGGTGGCTGAACAAGCCCACAGTGAAGAGGCACACCAAACCAGGTAGTCAACACACTGGGATCCATATCATTGAATACCAGGTTGGAAGGGACCTCAAGGATCATCTGGTCCAATCTTCCATGGCAAAAGCACAGTGTAAACAAGACAGTCCAGAACCCTGCCCAGACGAGCTGTCAGCAGCTCAGGAGGGGCAGAAGGAAAGGGAAGACGCTCTCATTACATGCCATATCGAAGATTTCTTTTTTATTCTGCAAACATCACATGTGTCGTATGATCCAGGTATGGAAAATGCTTGAGAATTATCTTTAAAAGCAAGATCACAATTTTTATTTTCAAAGAAGTCCTGATAGTGTAGTCCACAAGGCTTCACATATTCTTCTTTTTTAAAAAAGTAATATTAAGGCTAAATATGGTAGCCATAATACACAGGTAAAACACACCATCTCTGAATTTCAGATTCAAGATTATATGAAATTGGTGATAAAGCAGGATGTTCTTTGCCCCCCTCCTTGAAGTTTTAGCTTTTACAGCTGCAAGGAAGAGTACTTCTAGTAGAATTTTAATCCTATAGAGCAACAGATGATGTAAAAGGACAACTGTAAAAGTAGTATGGATTGGGACAAACAGTAAACGTGTCAGTAGGCTTCAGTGTTACCAGTCAATTTTTACTGCTATTAATTTCATATGCGTTGCACTGACAGGCTTCATTTTTGAGGCAAATTGGTACTGGAAACTGAGCAGCTAACGATATGAGGTACACACAAAAAAAAAGCAACTTCTGTATACATATATGCCCAGGAAATATGATTTTCCTATCCTAGTATCAAGAAACTCCTCTGGCCTATAATACCATAGACCCATCTCAGTTTCCACCACCAGAAAAATGCAAAACAATTTCCCAGTTATTCTGTAATTGCTTACAAGAAAGTCCACTCTCATCACCCACTTAAAAAAAAAAAACAAACCCAAACCAAAACAAACAAACAAACAAAAAAAACAAACCACAAATCTCCTTAACTTCTATTTTGCTACTGTATTATCCAGTGCACCAAAAATGTAGGTCTTTTGAAAGTAAATTTTAGAACAGTTTTTAAAAATCTGTTATTTTCACAATTGTGTATTTGATTGGAGTAACAATAGGGACAGTAAGTTCACTGAGAAGATCCTTGTTACTGTACCGAGACAAAGGATTATTAAGATTCATCATTAGAACATTTCATCATTCTGATTCCAGCCTTGGTTTGCTTTCCTGACCTGCACCTTTAAAAGATGGTGCTTTTTCCCTTCCAAAAAGCAGCATCTATCAGAGAATTACGGTGATTTGCACTACGTGAAAAGCAAAGACTGTCTTCAGGTCATGCAGTGACATTTATATTCCCTTGAGAACAAGCACAGTGCTTATTCTAACTCAAAAGAATTTAATTGCATTTCCCACCCCACTCGCAGACCAAAATTAGAGTCTTCCAGAATGCATCCAGTCCCCACTTCAGGAAGAGAAGGATATGCTCTTAAAAAGAGAAATTGTGATTTCTTAATACATGAAGACTAACACTCCTGCTTAAAGAAGAAGGCTTCTGAACAGTCAAGGGTTTTTTCTCTTAAACTTTCAAATAAAATTTTTTTCAGCATATGGAATACTAATGAAAAAAAGTCTTTTCAGTATTAACATCTAGGCTATGCCAGTGAAAGCTCAGAAGCAACGGTAATTAAGAACAGTATGAGCTGTGTTTCTTGCATATAAATGGCATTGTTCAAGGTGTGCTGATCCCAGCTAATACACGTTCTGCTTTCATGTAAAGTTCTAAACCAAAACCACCTTAAGGAAGGGATGAACAAAAAAAACAGAACAAAACAAAATAATAATAAAAATCTTTGGTTGGCTAACAGCCAGCTAAAAAAAAACAACCACAAAACATCACACAAACACCCCTATAGCAATGCAAAATTAGTTACTAACTGCAAAAATACAGGACGTGAGAGATGCACTCAGTATTATGCAGAAGTGTCAAACCAGCATCTATTTTCCCAGTGAATTATATAAAAATGTAGATTTGCAATGCACTAATTCTATAAATACAAAAGAGCATATTCTGTTAAGAAATTTAACATTCTGAACTGCACAAAGCGATAAACACTCAAGAGGTTGCTTGTTAAAGCCGAACAGCATCTCTTCTAGGAAATGCTTTCTGAATACAGAAAGGATATTTTCATAATAAATGTCACGTCTCTTCCCCTCCTTCCTCCCCAACAACACTCCCAATTCTTTTAGAAGCTGCAGTGCCTTGCAAAGGAGCTCTATCTGAACGATGCAAACAAAAAAGGCTTTGAAGCACACCAAACGTTTGCCCTTATTCTATAGAAACTGTATAGCGAGAACTTGGCTCTTCCCTCCCCCCACTCAGTACCTTTCTGGGGTAGTGACTTCACATCCTTTGACATCAGCACAGCTTGAAAGGGGGATGGGAGAGTTACGGCAGAAAGCAGTAAAACCTGCTTTTAACTATGCATGCAATGCCTCTGCGAATTCTTAAATCTTCCCAAAACACATTTAATGGAAAACAGGGTTCGATCTCCTCCGGTTTTACCACGCGTGTGACAGACCGAAGGGGACCGGGCTACCAAGGACTTCCTGCTGCCCTTATCCGAGCACCACAATAGCCATTTATTAGCTCGTCAGAGGGTCGCGGTTCTCTCTCACGCACAATAACTCACCTCTAATATGCAAAAGGGCCACGGGCTGGAACGGCCCATTGGAATTGGCTGCATCAACCACCATCCTGCTGCCAGCTCTGTTACATGTCAACATCTAGGCTCCAGCAGGCACGGCAATATATTCCTTAAGGCAAGAAACCAGCCTCCATTTTAGTTTAAAAAAAGACAGAAACTGAAGCGCTCTGCAGCTGGAGGGAACTGGCTAGTTAGTGATGTCAGCGGGCGGGAGGAGCCCCATTGGCTCACGGCAGCAACTTAAAATGACACGGAGGAGGCCGCAAAACAGCGGAGGCGGCGCGGGGCTGTCACTGCGCGCTGCGCTGGACTCGCCCCCTGCCCCCCGCCCCGGCCGGCCCCGCAGGAGCGGAGCGGGGCAAGCGGAGGAGAGGACGGGTCTTTTGTGTTTAGGTTTTGTGTTTTTTTTTGTTTGTTTGTTTGGTGGGGTTTTTTTTGGTGTTTTGTTTTTTTTTTAAAGCAGGCCGATCCTACATCTGCTCTGCTATTCCCCCCACAGACAGCATTCAGCACGCACCTGTTTTCTAAAACACGTATGCATTTTGATATATATATTTTTTTTCCTTTCCCGAAAAAGCCAAAAGCTTAATCTTCCCTTGAGCGAGGTTGCTAAGAATTACCCAACAGTAGTTCAACTTAACCATGGGAACACAGAGCGGTAAGGGCAACATCTGCAACTGGCTTTGGAGAGCCATATTAAACGGTAGCTCACAGGAAGAAACAGGTCCTTAAATTACTATTATTATTAATTTTAAAATGTAAAAACTCAGAATCATCCCCATGAACGGTTTAATGACTGATTGTTAATAAGTATGTTATAAATAAAAATATATCCATGACATTCAGGAGATAAATCCCTCGTATTTCATGCTCATCTGAGTATTTCTTTCAGTAGAGAAATGGGCCGATTTCAAGTTTATGTTGTTAAACTAGGATATATTGTGTAATTCAGGTATCCTTTTCTACAAAGTTCAATAAGTAACTTTTTCATTTTTAAATACTGAAGTATTGCAGCACTGAAAACCAATATACAGCAAATGAAAACAGTTTTACTGCATAATCTCAGAAACAGCAAAAAAGCACAGAATAATAATTCCTAAACTTTTCAGTTAAATTGGAACAAAACCTCAAGCAACCTTTTCTTCATCATGAGGCTTGCACATTTATTTTTACAAAGGAAGGACCATTTTGTCTCGCACATGCTGCGCCTCTGAGAGTGGCTGTTCAGAGGAACAGGCAGAGTTATACCTGTACCACCTCCAAATCTGTGCTTCTCCCTAAACACTGCTTGCACCAGAATGTCAACTTTAGATACAGAGATTACTTGATTTTTGACACTGTCCTAACTGACATCTGCTAGAAAATGTAGTACATAAAAAAAAGGGAAGAAACTTTTCAATTAGGTAGTTTGATGATGGAAACTTGGAATAAATCCAAATTATAGGGCATCCGTGTATGTCGTTAGAAAAATTATATTGACAGTGTCTTCTTGTGATGCAAAGGTGAGAGAGAGCTATACTAATTATTATTGAATTAGATGAAGGAAAAGAGGAATATTACCTATGAGACACATGAGGAAATCAACTGGATTTACTGATGGCTGATGAGGTGCAATTTGAAATTGTCACAGCTGAAGGATGTAAACCTGACAACAGAGCTCAAAGACAACCAATCAGAAAATATTCCTTAGTTTTTAAAAAAAACTAAAGCTGCTCTGTTTAATTTGCTGTGGGTGGTTGCTTTTGGTCAGTTGGTTGGGTTGTTTAGCGAGGGTTTCTTTGATAGAAAGAGCACAACTGAGAATAGCCAAGTATTTTTAAAAGATTAATCATGAAAATGAAATTATTTTTTCTACAGTCACTATGGACAGTAAATTCCTCCTATGTCATGGAAGGACTGTTAGATATTAAATCCTCTTGCAGTAAGCATAGTGAAACAAAATAAGAGACTGTAAACTTTCTAGTAATCTTAAAGAATGGTGAAATGTAATGAGTGATATTAAGTGTAATTTATCCTGCTTTTGAGAAAATGGACTACATGAACTTCTGATGCCTTTTAAAAATCTCTTCCCTAAGACCACACAGATTCCACTTGTCAGTCCAGTCTAGACAATATCAGGGAGGTTGTATTCTCAAAAGTGACAGGTTTTATATCTGTATATCCCTTGGATATACCTTACATGTGAAGTGTAAAAAATGTCTTAAAAAGCTATTATAGATACATGCCTTTAACAGAACTTTTAAAACAGACATTTAAAAACAAAACTAAGAGTGACCTCAAACAGTTTTCCATAAGATCCTGACAGATGGAGAACAAAAAAACAATAAAAACTCAGGTAACTTTTTGCATTGTCTGCATATGCAGAATTTTGTAAGTAAATCACTTTCTT
This sequence comes from Chloroceryle amazona, assembly GCA_027560015.1. Lineage (NCBI taxonomy): Eukaryota > Metazoa > Chordata > Aves > Coraciiformes > Cerylidae > Chloroceryle > Chloroceryle amazona. The sequence goes on along the minus strand of JANHFX010018609.1, from coordinate 24,634 downwards.
TTCCCAATCTAAAGTAGAATTTGACTGTTCTACAGTAATAAGCCACAGTATGAAGCAGCAAAAATTAGATTTAAAATTCCAGTTTATCTGGTTACTACGTTTTTGAGAGGCAGCTGCTCTCTCCTCCTCTCTACCGTGTCTTTGCTTTAAGTCAACTGCTGCTTCTGTCTCTTTGAAACTCCCTGCAAAGATTAAAATGGATATGAAGAATACTACTCCAGTGGCACACAACTACTATACTGTAACACAACAGAGCAAGAAGGGAGTGTTACTTCATTTACAGTGCCATTTCCTATTTTATACATAAGCATGGCTTGAACAGTTGGAGAATCTTTAGCAACTTTTAGGTAATGGTCAACACCCCTACACTGTTCTTCACTGAAGTGAGTACATGTGACATTTGCAGCACTAGTCCTAGCGCTGGCAGACCACTGAGTCACGTCCCAAGTTAGTTTTCTTTTGCAAGATGCACGTATCCTGTTCACATCTCTTCCTCTTTGCAGGACTGTGTTACATCTGAGGACGGTACCGAGTAAACGATCATGAAACTGGTTCACACAGCCATAATTCAGTGTATTTCTGGTGTGCATCTGACACTGGTGCAGTTCAAGAACTCCAACCTTTGCAAGACCTTTTGCTTTTTAACAAAACCTGGTACCTTCTCACCAGTCACACAGCTTGCGAGGTACATTCTGCTCAGAAGGTTTGTATACCTTCCCTTTGTTTCAGCCTTAAAATAAATATTTGATTTGCCACCAAAGGAAAATATTTACTGTAGTTGAACTATTTTGAAATTTTCATTTGGGAAAAATAATTTGCAAAGAAAATTGAGTTAGGAATTGACTTACTAATGGGAAGGGAAAGAATATTAATGTAAGTGGAATGGGGCTATTGGATATCAATGGGAGGAGGAAGAGGTTACTTGAACAAATTTATGAAGACACTTCCGTTGCAAGAGAATCAAAAATTGTGTTAACTTCAGGTACCCATTTTTAGAATTAAATGGATGAAAAACATACTGACAGTGTAGCAAAACTGTAGCTATTACAGGTCTCCTCTGAACCCTGCTCATCACTTTTAACTTCCTGATGATAAGGAAGGAAGGAAGGAAAATCCCATAAAATTATCAGGATATAAATGAATGTGCTACATTCAGGATCCAGCACTATAGCTGGTGAATGTTCTTCACACTGGGAAGCTATGTAGTATTTCCTTCAAAACAAATACTCCATTTCAATTCTGATTTAAAAACCAGCCAACCCTGTATCCCCCTCCCCCTCTCAACCAACAACAAATTCCCCTGCCAAAAGGTTGCCTTTATTTGCATTCTAAATTAGCTACTATTCTGATAGCAACAGAATCAGCAACGTGTAAGATAATTAAAACTGGATTAACTTCTATTTATATGAAGACACCTTAGACAAAGTTGGTTACCTCTCAGACTTCATGAGGAGTTTTCAGTTTTGGATTGAGGAAGGAGGGGACACTAGTCTCAACTCTAAGGTGACTAAAGGCACAATTCCACAACTGCTGAAGCTGCTGTTCTTCAGCAACCTAAACCAGCCTAGTTGCAGACTGCTTCAGTCCTCTTCCTGTATTCCTTTCTTTTGCTCTCATTTGCTTCAGTGGTCATCAGACATGCAGCTGAGTTGGTTTAGTCCACTAATCCAACAGACAGTCACTTTATTGTTAGGTTGGTTTTCTGTTAATTTAGACCGTGTTCCCTGTGTTCCATGGCAGCCTAAACTGTCTGTACGAGCTACTGCTGCAATTCCACCTCTTCTGAGGCACATGTGCACAACCATCTGAAACTGCTGTACAAGGGCTTGTGCAGCTGCATGGTTGAACCAGATTAGGAAACTGAGCAGAGTTAAAATGAGAAGGGTTAGTCTGAGCCACGTGGATTCCATTATCTGGTTCACCAGACAGACACCCAAAAAAGGGACAGGAATAGACATGACTTGCTTTTACTGGTAGGACCAGTGTAATTTGATTTTTTCCCCCCTCCAGTTATAGCTTAAGCAAAACTTATCACTCTCACAAATTATGTCAACCTATAGAAAATAAGGGTCTCTTCACAACTCTGAACGAGTTACTTGAATAAAGTAAATTTGTTTTAGGAGAGAAAAGGTACCAGATACTACACATTCTGAAGAAACTGCAGCAATAGGAAGGATACTGGGCTTCTCCTACAAGGTTCTGACTCAATTCTAAAGGACAGCCAAGAGGAAATTCTTCAAGGACACAGAGGCAGTAAACACCACATTAATACCTAGCTATCAAAAGAAATACACAGATAAGAAAAAAATCTTTACCTGGATAAATTAAATGGGTAGGGACTATAATTTGGCTTCCTTCAAGAATTCCTAATATTGAAGCATCACGAAAGATAGTATTCTACCTTCCATGTTGAGAAATTCGTAATATTTACTCCTCATAGTACAGGAAAGACTGATTGAAAGTGGAATTGGCAAACATCTGCCTCCGACTGGATTTGTATCTATCTGGATTTCCTAATGTTTGCATGGTCACTGTAACACACACAGACTCAACAGTGCCAAGTTTTTCTTCAGCCAATATTGTATACTTGAAAGATTTCTGTAAGTGGCACGGGGTGGGGGAAAATCGGCAGATATCTGCTAAATTCAGAAAGCTTTACGACACACACACAAAACTGTTAGTTACCTCAGAAGATAAATATTTTAAGAATAGTAACTGGTACAAAAACATATTTCCCAGAGCAGACTGCAGCAATGCATTTCAGGTACCGGCACACTATTTTTTAACCAAGCCAAGGTGTGTACCACTGAACTCACTCAGTCTGTGGCCTCATTCTATAGGTCACACATGTCATTTTTATGAAATAAAGTGTAAAAAAATTACATTTTAGAGTAAAAACTTGAGAGCATGATAGTTATCCAGCAAACACTGACTTATATTTGCATGTATAAATATTGCATTCAATGCTTGATTGTTAGAAGTCTTGTGAAGGGAGTACAAGAAGAAAATTCTATTCCATTGCAAATAAGGACATAAAAAGACATCCTAAGTGAGATTTAAAATCTGAATTCAGAAATAGGTTATAATCTAGAAAGTAAGACAATATCACATTTTAAATTCTATTTCTATGGATACTATCCAAGCTTCAGTGGAAACAAGTTTGGTAGGAAATGCTGCCAGTGACAGATGTAAAGCATTCTTCTAACACTTTCAGCTGCTGACTAATGAGTAGGTGTTTGATAGGGCAGTTGAAATGAAAAACGTCTCATTAATCCAAGCCTATGATTTCATGTAAAGCTAGCTAAACAAAAGAAATTCACATGCTCAAGCAGTATTTCTCTGTATAACATTTTTTTGGTAGTTATTCCCTCACTAGCTATCATGTTGATTAATCCATCTCTAAAATGTTACGTAGTAATTCAGACTGAATAATTGTCTACTGTTTTAGTACTAATGATTTGATAATCATTAAATAGTAACATATTTACTTATTTGTTAGATGACATTTTCCTGTATGAACACTAAACAATTGCCAGGTTTTGCTTTTAAAAATGCATATGCTTACCATACACATTTTAATAATTCTTCTAAACATTTAGAAGAAAAATAAATACAGGAAAGTCTGTTTATGCAACACTATGATAACGTTTTCAAGATCAAAGTTCAAAGATAAAGTTACTAAATTAACATGGCAACGAAAGTCTCCACAGTTCTTTCACACAGTACAGTAACATACACTCACTGACACCTAACCATACTGATGTAGGAAAGAGTGAGCTCCTGCAGTATTTTCCATTATGGACCTTTTGATTCGATAAATTCAATACGGTATTAGGCTGCCAGAAATACTATAAAAGCATGAACACAGTCAGGCCCAGAAGGATAGCACTTAGCATACTGACTTAGTCCAACATAGTTTGTGTGCAAGGGAGAAGAGCATCTGTTTCACAGAACTGTATTCAACGATGTTTTGTATGAGAATTAATGTTTTTACCTCAGTATTTTTCCTTTTTAAATGCATTAGATATCAGAGCAAATTATCTTTTATACTAGCATTATCTTGTCTAGTCTATTACCTTACTTTGCATAAAATACTTTTAGCTAAACAGAAATGCTTCCACCTTGCAGCTGGACAAAATTCTTTAATTGTCATGCACACACACAAGAAGCATGATTAAACTGGAAATGCCAAAGTACTGCACCTTTCTTCTTTCAATTACAACTGGCAAGAGTAGATTTCTGTGATGAAAGTGACATTAACCATTGAGTTCTCCAGTCTCAGCAGTTTAGAAGAAAACTGCTCCTCAAAACCCCAAAGTTTGCTATGATTTCCATAAATTCAATTACATTGCATATATCCAATCAATCTATTTTATATTGTGAAAACGGGTGCTATTTTTAAATGAACAGGTAATATACTCTGCTTAAGTTTGAACTTAACCTGTTTTGTGATTTTGTGGATATTACCAACAGATATGGTTGAGTTTCTCTTCAGCAATGAGAACAAACTTAATTTGCTTTTTAAATTACCTTGGTATCAGTTTTGCTTACTTGCATGCATTCTACAGTCAAGAAAAACACACAACCACCTTACATTTCCGACCTCTTGAAAAATTCTCACTTTTTCCTCCTCCTTCATGGTTACAACAGTTTTATCAATGAAAATTTGGTCCAGTTGTTTTTTAAGTATCAGAATCTTTAACTGGAATCACCTCTTCTGCAATCTTGACTCATCAGCCTTTAATATTTTACAGACAATGAAAACAGAGATATCTCCTAGACAGCCATTTATGACTTAAAAACATTAGGAAAGCTTTAATAACACTTGCCTCCCTATCAGAGTCCTGTATCACAGGCAGACAAGTTGAGACAACACCCTGACATTCTCCTCTTGCACAGAACAGACTTAGAATTTGGCATAGCTCTAAAGATTCTTCTTTGCACTGAGAAAAAGAAACCATGCACCCTGCATGAAATGCACTCAGAAAAATGGCACCCTTATGACCTGTCAGAATCATTATTTCTGTTGTTGTTGAGGGTTTTTTTTGGTTTTGTTTGTTTGTTTTTAATAAATATGGCCGACAGTACGTTTAATGCTGAAATCATGCTAATTCAGAAACAGACATCTCCACCAGGTCAAAACCAGAGTGGATCAACATGCACATCAAGATCTTCAACAATTAAATACCAGAATCTGTTCAATCATATCACATGCTGTTATTCTACATTAAGAAACAGCATAGGATTCCATACTCTATACTTCTCAGCACTGTAAGTTAATATGTACGTCCACATCTGTCAGTGTTGTTCATGTCTTCCTACCTCAATATGTAAGACTATTGTATCCACATTTTCAAGAACAAAAATCCAACTCCAAGAGGTAAATGTTCTGTACATAACGAACTGGATTTGGGGGGGGGAAGCTGAATTGCAAACACCATCTTTAAGATTATATAAAACTATGTTCACTTTTAGATAAAAAAGAAAAACCGCAACCCCAAACTCACGAACAAATCTATGACACTGGCATCTCCAAGTCCTCTAATAAGGCTAAAAAAGGTTTCTATTTAGTTTTAAAAAGCATATACAGAAATGCCACAGAAAAAGCATATATTTGAATCATGCTCAAATTTACATATGCATGACTAACACATGTTCATTGGGAAATCTTGCAACACTTCAGAATATTAAGAAGCACTGACTTTTTTTATTTTTTCGTATTTCTTATTCTAGGACTGACACAGAACATTATCTTTTAATGTATATTACTTGCAGGTTAAACTTAAATTTGTGAGACAATCGTATTTGACAGTGTATAAAACCTTTTAGTCCCAGTGAGGGTGACTTAATATTGTATCTAAGCATTCTCACTGCAACATCCTCTTACATAATAGAGGGATTGCATCCTTAAAAATGTACCACTTTGTCCAGCAGTTATGTCTAAATACTGCACATTTACAGAGTTTAGTAAAATCAGCACATCCCTGCAAATTAACATATACAAATACAAGCATTCTCACCTGTTTGTACTGTTAAAAATCCCTTGCAGCATATAAACTACATGTGCATATTGGGCAAGGGAGCGTCTTAGAAATACATAATTAACATGACTGCACAATGGGGAAAAAAACCCCCATCAACCTGAAATGGAAGTATTACTAAAAGGAGAAATTCTTATGATCATAAATTCTCATTTTTAATAACGTGTCATTTTTTCATCATTGAACTTCAATTTTACTTTTCTGATTTAACAGTCTTGAATAGAAGCAAAACACATGAGCATTTAGGTTGCCAGTTAACCAGTTAGAACAGCCAGTAGTGTGGGGTTTCATTTTTTTTGTTCCCTTTTGATCTTGGCCAATTACTCAGTGAGTCCATCACAGCAGCAATCTCAGTTGTGCAGATACTGACATTCATCCACTCATGTGGTAAGGGACAACTATATTCTCAGTAAAATCAGAGAGGAAAAACAGAATTTATTTTTTAATTAAAACCAGTTTATAAAAAGCATTCCAGGAAAAATTCAGAGATACCCTTCCTTTTCCTCAGCATTAAACCCAGGTGATATTTTTTTTTGTTGAAGATTTTAGAGACTTTACCTATATAATGATCTTTAGATACTAACTCCACGAGAGCTGAAATACAGCCATGAAGCACAAAAGCAACAAACATGTAATTCATAACACATCATGACACTCTCAAAAGTTTCCTCTCAAAGATGAACAAACACAACTAGATGAGTAGCGCATATACATCACATATTCAAGTTCTAGAGCTTCTTTCAGTATAAAGCATATTTGGGTGTCAAGTTCACAGAGGTAACAGACTCAAGAACTAAAGTGAAGATAAACCATCAACATCACCAGAACAAATGCCAGCACACAACAAACCAAACAACAGACACTCGAGAATTATTTGCTAAGCAACCATGAAAAAATTATCAATAATGTAACAGTGGATTCAAGCTTCTTGTATAAAGTTGAAGTGGGCAGTTGCAAAGAATACAAACTACTTCAGTGTATAGGTATATACATACAAGCTCAGCTATGCTAGCTTCAAAATATATTTATTATAAACATTTATATTAAATACTTCTGCTGCTTATCTCATATAGAACACATCCTTTTATTTTGTATATAACTTCAATATATCCCAAGTTACAAACTGTTTCCTTAAATGAGCAAAAACGAAGGAACTAGTAAGTTTTGAAAGGTTGAAAACCAAAGCATTAATCTGCAAGTTTTCAAATCATAATAAACCAAAACACACCTTTACTGCCAACAAGTATTTTGTTCCCCAATAAACAACTGAAAACAAAAATCAACTTTCTGTAACTAAAGTACCTATACTACAGATGCTAGCTAGCAAGAACTGGATAAGCAGAAATTAACATAAGTTTGTTGGCACAGAATTCTTCCTTTTTGGTGAAAATAGGCAAGATCTTCTCAAGACATCTGACACGGTTCTGAAGGCATTTCTCCAGAGATACCTTTGGGTTATCCGTGGGTGGACATGCTACCTACTGTACCTGAGCTAAATCAGGCTGCGTTGCACTGTACTGCAGGGAGCTTCACTGGCTTGCAGCTTTACTAACGTATGGATCTTGACGCTCCACAAACTAATTCCATCAGACTTCTCTTTCTATATTAATCTCTATTCTGAGAGCCTCTCATAATGTATTTCCTTTTCTTTTTGCGTTATCTGAGCTATCCTGCTCCTCCATTTTCTGAATAAACTGAGGGTGTACAGCGTTAATCAGAAGCTGCTCCAATGAATATAAATCATACCACACTAATACCAGTCACCAGGACAAATAGGCTGGTGTTTCCGGAAGCCGATCATCAGCACTTTTGTGCAACACCCAAGAGAAAGTTCACAGCATGACTGAAGATCAAAAAGTATTTCCTAAATAAGAAACCTTGATGAAAACCCGCTTTGGCAGCTCCTCCTTTCCCTTCCCACTATTTCAAGTGATCTGCTGACCTCAACTCCAGCCCTCTGTCTCAGAAGCAAGGTGGTTATCTCAGCAACACCACAGGCCATTTAGAGCTGACCAGTTACAACCTTTCACAGATCTAATACAGACTTAGATCTAATACAGACTTAAAACGCTTAAAATACAATCTCAGGACATAATACCACACAGTAGCCAACCTAACATTTATGAAGAAAATATGCATCGCTTAGTCTGTTACAGATAGAAGAAGGGTTTACCAAGTACTGTAGCCATAGAAATACAAGCACTCATTGAGACTAACCGGAGTTTGAACAAGCCTGTTAAACACAGCTAACCTGAAGGAATGCTACATTCTTTCCAGGACTTCATCCAAGTCGAACCTGCCTTAATCATCTCTGTCCTTTAAATTACAGTTTGCCAGTCCACTTCAACTCCTGTCCAGACACAGACATTAACCAACACACTTAAAGCTGTCCAAAAAGAAAGTTTCTGAGATTCACTTGATCCACTGAATGCACATCAAGTCACATATTTATGTACACATAAGGAGAACAGGATGACTGGCCAACAGCTTTCCCAGTAACCCCAGTAGGTGGGAATTAAGTCATAAGCACATGCAGTGAGCACAGCAATTGTACAGACACCTGCTATGATCCATGAGACTGGACATAGCTTTATTAGCAATGGTAGTAATTACTACCGATCACTAATTCAGTAATTGCCCCAATGTTTGATCACAAAATTTGACCTTTGACAGCCTGGGGACATGCATACAGCATCAGACAGCCACCAGTGACTGCAGACTGAAAGGCAAATACAATGCATACATACAACAGAACTACTACCATTTCCTCACACCTACGTATGTTGCATCAAAAATGCTAGAACACTCTCAGCACATACCTTATACAGTTTTTGAGTCCTAACCCCCCCCCCCGCCAACTTCCCCTGCCCTCCTCCAAGCCAGTCAGGCATTCTTCTTCTGCCCTTCATTGCCCTGCTGAAGTGCAATAGTGCCAAGGTGGAAACAGAACTAAAACTGCACCCCAGACACCATAAGATGGACTACTTTGCTCCTCTCCCATCTGCACTCACTCTTCTCATTTCCAGCTCACTGTCCACTCTGCTTCTAACTTCACGCACAGTTCTAGTGTACCCGAGCTGACAGCTCCAGGCATTACTACAAGCATACGATTTACAATAGGATTAAATGGAGATCGTAGATCAAATAACAAACATTTTTCTTTGCAGCCAAGTCTTTGAACAAAAGGTTATGATGATCAATGAGACTGTACTCGTAATTTTTTCAATACTTTAATTCAGCATCATTTGCTTATGTCACACACTAGGTGTGACAGCTTGTGCATGAACCTAGTATGTCACTTAAAAAAGACAGGACACATTATTCATAATCTGAGATGCTAAATTTTCTTATTTACAAATTTAATAGAATAGATTGAAATTCACTAATTAAATATACAGCAGTTAAGTACTGAAAAATTGCAATCACCATCTTGCATATAGACTGCTACATTAAAATGATGGACAATAGTTCATATTCTTTTTACAAAAACAGTGTCTGTGTGAAGAGAGAAATGCTGCAGCCTAATTTGATCTGTATGAAAAGCAGTATATTTCACATGGGCTGAGAAGCTGCGTTTCTTGTGTTCAAGAAACACTAATGCATTATATCTACAAAACAATGAGTGGAGGGAAAAAAAGTCTCATCCCTTGACATTTTCTCATTGCCTACAATAATACTACTCAACATTCAGCAATCTATTAGGCTTGCATTGCTAACTTTGAACACTGCAAAGCAGTATGCAACACACTCCAGAACAGGTTTCTTTTTTGATTTGGTTTGTTTTTTTCATAAACCTCAGAGCAAATCAGTCACTCATAAGCAACAGATCAGTACAACTGATCACACCTGGAAAACTCTACCCTAACACTACTACAAGCTACCATAAACACAGTATGCAGCAGTTAAAATGAAGACGGTAACAGCAGTGTTAGTAAGAGAAGACACATCAATTGTCATCGTCTTTTCATTACAGATGGCAGTAAATAAAATTTTAAAAGATCACAAAGCCTTAAAATTGACAAAGAAAGAACTTGCATTCACTGGAAAGATGCCACTCCACTTGACCCATGCTCAGGAAATAGTGACAGACAAGGCCTTCTCATAATGCCAAGAGATATTTTAATGCAAAGTAGGGTTTGAGCATACTGAACTGAGGACAGATGACTGATATTTCACAGAGAGAACCCAAATATTCTGCTTTTATGCGAGATGAGTGAATATACTTCTCCATAGACTTCTCTGGGTTTAAGAAACTAACTGATATTTCCCATGTTGATTTCCAAGAAGGCAACACACTGGAAGTCCTCATACAAGAAATGAAAGAAAACAAACAAACAAAAAGCCCAGTGTGTTTGAGCATGTAAGTGTGTGCAAGTTTGCACAGGTGTATACTTCATAAATAATGTATGCTTTCCAGATATAAGAAACCTCTCTGTCTCATGCCCAAGATTCCCCACAAGTCATTCTAAATTAGAAAAACATACCTTTTAAAGCTGGCAGTTTTTGAAGCTCCCTGTTATTGCTAACATTAAACCTTGAAGAACTCTGCCGCTTTTCCTTCTTCAGTACTGTCTGCGGTGCTGGTACTTTGATTTTAGACAGTTGTGCTGGGGGAGGAGTGCTGTTGGACTTTTTGTTTGATACCTGTTTAAGAAGAAATGAAAGCAGTTAACTGCAGCCAAATTTAGACAAATCTTCTAAAAATTTATTTTTGTTACAGAAATAAATGAAATGAAACAAAACAAGCTTTTAATCAAACTGCTCTGTTCATCATCCTCTGAATGCATAGCTATCCATTCTTCTGTTCCATGTTTTCAGTGTTCATTTCTGTACCATAGCATTCACATCGACAGGAACTCATCACCTTGTTAGATGCACTAGCCCATTTATTTGAAGTTACCAGCCAAGTGAAAAGAAATTTTTAAATAACATAGTTCCTCAGCTACTCTTATGTTTTCCCTGAGAAGTCCAAGTCTCCAAGGCATTTGGCTGTCTAACTTCAGCTTCAAAGGGATCACAAGACTTTGTCTATTTACAGCAGGTAAACCTTTCACTGCATATTTGTACTGTTCTTTGCTGCTAGAGTCCTAAGCTGGGCTAGGGCATTCAGACTTTAATTAATCAAGCTAAAGGAGTGAGTCTTACTGTAGTAACTTCAGGATCTTCTAAAAGATACATGAAGATTTGTAGCAGTTTACTGCCTACTCAGAGCAAATTGCTTTTACTGTAATAGTCCCTATCAGATTGTCACTGTACCTCTGTAAGAAGTTTATAACAAAGCCAGAAAAATGCTTCCCACCTATGGCTTTGCAGTTTGCTGTTATTTCCCAGACTGTACTTGACAGTGCTCTCTCTCAAGCTGAATAAAAAGCATCATTAACAAAAGCCTGTCAGAACTTGATGCTGACTTTCTCATTCCTTTTTTGAAGAAGGAAAAGCAGGTTTAAAGTAGGCAATAGTTAATTTGTTAACTTTTTAAGTATGAACAATTTCATAATGTTCTTGACAAGAATGATAAAACATGTAGAAGTGGCCTACACTAAAAATATAGAAACAGCTGAGCAGGAAATCTTACTGCAAGTATTGTAATTCATTTTACAGGACCTTAATTTGCTGTAGAAACCTTTCAAATCTGAACACTATTTTGCACTGAAACACATGCATCTAAAAATATGCCTTGGCACTTTTATCTTGCAGGAAAGACCATATTCTCCTTCTCAGAAAGTGCCTACATAGATATAGGGCGAAATAAAAAAATCAGTTGTAAAGGGGATTCAGGACAGAAATCAAGTTATAATGCTGCTAATTTGGCAGTTTGAATGGATAATTAGAGTTTTGTTAAGTAGAGTAGCTATAGTGTTCCATTCCTGCATGAAATCACATCAATGACATTTTCATTAGGATATGGCTAAAACAACAGAAAACACTTGTCGTGTTCTAAAAAGGATTTCCAGAATATTCATGAACAATTTCCATATGGTTTGGGAATGTACAAATTCGGTGCACATGGAAATGTCGCCATACATGAGTTTATCTACCTTTAGAGTCTCTAAGACAGTGATTTTATACAGATTTTGTTCTAGTATTATAACTGGGAGAGAAATGCATATGCTTGAAGAATAGATTTATACCAGTGTTATACTACACATACAGTACTTAACATATGGAATATGACTGAAAGCAACATTTATTTGTCATTAAGCACATTTAAGGTGTCCATTCTGCAAATTTAATATTACAATAGGAAAACTGTTGAAGCCGTATAGAACAAATAAGGGGAGTCAATACAATGAACACCAGAAGTCTAAAGTCACCAAAAATACCCTTGTTTCAGAACTTGTTTCAGTAAAAATGGTGTACATCAGCAAGTAGAAAACATTTATGTACAGGTAACATCTCTTAAATTAAATTTTTCAGACTATTGCTCTTTTTAATCCCAAACACTAAATGCTTAAAAATCTTTTTGCTGAAATACAAGTTATCTGCAATGTAAATTCTTTCCATTAATTAAAGTTTTAAAAAAAGCATTCCAAATAAAAATACAAATAGACTAAGGAGAAAGAAAAACAGCACTAAAAATTAGAAATCAATGAGTTACCACGTATTGAACAATAAAAGCTAATTGAGATGCATAATAAACACTATTAGTGCTCAGTGTACTTTCAATATTGTGCTTGAGCCTACTGGTGATTTTCTGAATAGCTATCTTCCACTGCCACGTGGCTTTTGTTCATTACTTGGAACAGGAAAAGCCACTTTCCTGTTTCCTCTATTCCCAAACAATTCTCAATTTTGAATTGACAGGTGCTCACGTGTGCTGTCACACATGCGCACACTACACTATCCTAAGGTAACACACACCTCAGGGAAACAAGTACCCTAAACTGCAGATAAATTCTAAAATTAGCCAGAAGTGGTTATTTAAGAGGCTGGGTAACATTTCTAATTAGAAATGTAGAAAGCAAGCATTTTTTGTTGCTATGGCAACTTCCCGTATGACTCCGGTATAATTCTCGCCCTGAATCTCTGTGCAATTTGTCCAACAGATTTCCTCCTCCTCTCTACCATCAGCCATGGTCATCCCTGCTGTTCAGTCACACTCCAGTCATTCAGCCAGCACAGACCAGAAAGCCACCAAAACAGTTTCACTTCTTTGTTATTTGAATACTACACTTCACAGTTGTACTGAATGACCTCTGCAAGTGACACTGTGGTGCTGCCACAGGAGAACTCGCCTCCAGAGCTTGCAGAAAACCAGTCCTTGGATAGAAGGGCACCTGAAGAAAGTCAGTTACGTCAACTGGAGCCACCCAGCTTTTAACCACTTCTCTAGAAAGAGACAAATTCAGACTGACAATTCTGTGTATTCATTTGCTAAAGATTTCAAGGTAACATACTTAACTTTTTATGAAGTGCTCATTAGTTCAGATTGAAAAGTCAGGCTCAGCTTCTTCCTACCAGTAACAAAATAAACTGCTTCAGAAATCCTAACTCCTGACAATAACTGATGGACATTCAGCTACATCACTGAACAATTCAACTTGACACCAGAACAGTCAAACTACAAATAAATTTTTATCAGTTCTCTTCCTGTGACTAGAATACTTGTTCTTCCCCTCATTCTGGCAAACAGCTCCCTTCTGCCCAAATGTTTATATACTCATAGATGCATTCAATTCAAAAAATGCTCCTAAACACCTAAAAATGTGTAAAAATTACTCTGAAAAAAAGCATCAGATTGAGAGTGTGTTTCTTCAGGTCATAATAAAAACACAACCCTCAGGTTTTCTGATCAATTTTGTTTTTAAAAGTTAGAGCTTTACATACTTCTGTCAACATTAAGCCAACCATGAACAGTGTCAATCTAACTTTTAACTTCTGCTTTTAACAATTGAAAAAAAAAAAGTTTATTTCTCAGTGAACCTTGAATAAGCTTAAAATTAATTCAGGAGAGTGAAAGGCAGGGAGAAGGGAAGGCGATTTCTTGCCAGTCATGACAGTTCGGGATAGATAGTCCTTGCAACCCTTCTTTCCTTGAGTCCTCCTGCATCAAGCAGTTTTTGGTACATTCCTTGTCTTAACACCACCGTTTTAAGCAAAGCTGGATCCTTCATCCTCCCTGCTTGTACACAGGCAACTACAGGTCAGAGCACAACACTGAGTTTGTTACCAGGGAAAAATACGAGTGGACCAAGTACATCTACAGTTACAGCCAATTTTTCTTTTTAAAATAAACTGATGTCAAACAGCCCACATGGCAACTTTTACTTTTGGCCAACCATCTAAGAAATGAAAGAGTATACTGGTATCTGGAAGGAGGGTCTACTCTGCATCCCATGTACGTCAACAAGTCTTTCAGAGGACCCTAGTCTTCCCTTTCTGACAGTTCCCCAAAAACTGGTATGCATGCTACCTTGACCAAACACGGACAACTAGAACTCTAACCTTGACTTTCAAAGCACACTCACTAATAACAGAATTAGACCAAAGCACACAAAACCTTCTTCTTAATAAAATCAAGAGCCTGGCCAACCCTAGAGTGCAGTCAGCTCTGTAATGATTCAACAAGCTTTCACACTGCTTTCCAAGATAAACTGGTCAGAGCAGCGTGAGGATTTGAAGACAACAGTGGATCACCTGGATGCATTTGTCATTCAAGATTTTAACAACCGAATGGCTTAATAGTGACAAAAATCAGATCACCTCCTAAGCACAAGGCAAGAGATTCTCTCTGCCTAAAGTAAACGTGGTACTAGGCAGCACCTTGACCAATCAAACACTAATACACAAATTCCTTCCCTCTAATAAGCATCACCACTGAAATCAAGTTTGTACACCATTCCAGGATGGGAGTAGGAAGCCACATACCAGCAAGAACCTTGATAAAAAACTCTGGACTACCAAATCTGCTTAGTGAACTTTGTACTAATTAACACAGGATTAAGACTCCCTGTGAAACATAGGTACACAGAGCAAAAAGGACAGAACACTTTTCGTGAGAATCATTAGTCTGAACCTGAGAACAGAGGGAGAATGCTTGTATTAATGCAGAATTAATCCCTTCTTTCTTTTCCTTTCGGTATAGTAAGTAGCCTCCATGGGTTTACTTTTGATTAAGACAGACATCTGATCTATAGCACCCAGAAGAGCTCATTTCTTGCCAAGGCAGCCTCAGAAGAGGCCGGATTTTAGCTATGATATACTTAACAATGAAACTGAAAGACAATTTACTGAAACTAAACAACGATCATGAGAAAATACGAAAGGGACATTTATTACTTCATTTTCAAAACAGTATGAGGGCCCAGTACATTATCAAAATAATTTGTCTAAGATGTTGAGACTCAATGTAATTAGGCTGAGAAGTTGAACTTAATTTAATCTCAAGATGAGAATTGAAATCAAAGATCAAGATTTCAAAATGGATGAAGGGCAGTTAAGAGCCTTTCACACAGTTTCCCCCCCCCCGAGTTGTTACTTCAAAGTAGTAAAAAAAAAAAAAAAAAAAATCTCTGAACATTCCCAAGAATCAGGAACTCTGACACAAAGCTCTCTCCTTTAGACATCTCTGTTAACTGTTTTGGAGGTGGGAACAGGGACAGATTGTATCTGGCATATGGCCCAGTAGCCATCAACCTGGTAAACAGATCCACATCATACCCGCTGGTGATGGGCTGGTGGTGTTAATTAGCAGTTGGGACCAAGGCAAGTTAGTGAAGACAGCAGACTACCAGGAGGGCAATACCTCATCAGCTGATTTCAATGCTGTGGTGTTAACAGCACCGGTTCAATATGCCTGGCTACTCTTCATGCATAACTACAGAGTCCCATCAGTGTTTTGTCAGAGACAGCAAGGACTTTGTTGAATTGCATCAGTGACTGCGTGCAGTCAAGGTTATCTGGCCCTCTTCACTGAGGAGGGGTGCCCATAGAAGTTTTACAGTCACAGAATGTTTCAGAAGACTGATCTACAACTTCTGAAGATCTTCCGCCTTCTTTGCTGGCTTTTTTTTTTTTTTTTTTCCCCAACAACACAAAGCATTGCTTGTATTTCCTGTTAGCTGCTTACACAAAGGGCTCAAATCCTGTCTTCTAAAGAATTGTATCATCACAGCTTTATGTGATGCACTTGACTTGCAAGACATCAAACCAATCCTGACAACTGCCAAAGACATCTCATCTCAGTGTACTGCATCTTTGGCATTCTTGCACTGTAATTTTATATTCAGTTAAGTATCAGTAGCATAAGGCTTGGTTTCCATTTGTTCCTTGTAAATTTAATTTTGTTATAATTAGTTTACTCCAGGAACAAACTGATATTTGATTACTTTCAGTCAGAGACCAGATCTGCAGCGTGAGGTTGTACTGGTAAAGACTGGGTGCACAGGCTCAGGCTGTAAGTGGATTCATGCTGTCTTGTGTTTGCTGAAACACCACCATGAGTGAGCACCTGGTACTTCACAAACATAAGCAAGCAAAGCAGCAGTTGTTTCTTAATGCATCTTCTATAATGAAACTTCAAAGAAACAAATGTCCCCAGAAAAGTAAAATTTGTTACTTGCAGCCATCAATTAGCTAATTAAATGTGATTAAAACCAGATACCATCCCCAGTATTATTTCAAAACATTATATAAATACATAAATGAAGAATCTGAATAAATGATGGCCTGCCTTAAGTTACATTAGCTCTTAATTTTCATTTTTATTTTCCTCTCTGATCAGCCTGAAACACATTTTACTTTCAAAAACACCCAACAAAAAGTACTTTTGTGCTTCTTTATATATACACACACACATATGGAAGGTTCCCATATTTAAAGGGCTTACAGCAAATGAGATGAGTTTGTGTATGTTCCTAACTTCTATGCTCTACTGTAAATTTTAATTATATAAAGCTTCTGATGAGCTGAGGCTACTGTATATGTCACTTTACCAATGATGTCTGTATCCTTGTGCTCCTAATCCACTGATAATAGTTCTTCACATCCTCATATTGAAATAATTTTTGCTTCATCTCCTGCCCACTAGTTTGGTATTTGTATTAGATGCTATAAGAAAGTTACACAGCATGACATGGCTCCTGAGCATTTTCGTAGTGTAACAACAACACTGACCACTTCTAAAGAAGTGTTAACACCAAATCATTTCACCTTCAGCTCTTATCATGCTCTCATTTTACATATCACTAGAAGTGTTAACTTTTCAGTACTTCAGACTGCTAAACTGAACAGCAAAGAGGAAGCATATTCAATTCTAGTCACTATAAAGGTGTAGCAAATCATAACATTTAAAATATATTCAGGAACGGTGTAGGATTCTTTTCCTAGATTTTTTTTTAAATTGCTCCCCACAGCCGGAAACATGAACAAAAATCAGTTTTCAAGTTAATCTGAAATTCCCGAACCAACAGTCCTAGAAAGCTTCATAAAACAGAAGGTCTAGCACTGCTCATCTATAGCCCTTCTGTAATTCAAACTTAAGAGGACTAGCTGTTCAAAGCCTCAAATTTATTTTATATTGTCAATTTCTCCTGATATTCATATTCTCCCAAATGAAAGAATTATTTCTAAATCAATTTTACCTACTGCATGGGACTGACTCATGAAAACATTGCTATTTCATGGCTATTTGTCAATCCAGATGGGACATATTACTGCATACATACTGAAGAAACAGCTGGGGTACGGCTAGGTTTGTTGTGCACTGTATACACGAAAGAGAGCTCATTGAGAAGAGCTTGGAGGTTTGGAGATGCTTTCCTGATCTAGGTGGCTATATAACTGGCATAAAACTGACAGTATGGTAGGGAGTACTACCAAAACCCTTAAAACACTGTTTTACATTATAAATAAATGATTACTTAACTTCAGACATTCATTAAAAACGATAAATCTGATCTATGCTAAATATCTCTCTTTGTAAAAATACCTGCTTCTATGAAGAACAATAAACACAGAAAAATCTTATACCTCAAAGATGCTGAACTCAGTGCATCCAAAAATGCCATGCCACTGCGCGACAGAGATTACTCATCTAACAACAGGAAAGAGCTTAAGTGACAGCCGCATCATACAAGTGACAATGAGTACATATACGCTGAATCAGATGCAGGTACAAATTAGCATAGTAGACAATTAAAACAGGATAAACTCAGCTGACTGGAAAAATGTTTGGTGGCAAAAAGATATTTCCAGAAATTATTTCGTGGCAGTCCTGGTCCTAATACATGTGAAGAAGGGGTGAAAACAACTCCAGAAATTTTGGGAAGGTATTCTCCCCTCAGATCTCAAGCTCCTCTGCTGTAGTCCCTAATGAGTAGGTACCAAGTATAACTTCAAAAATTCTGAAATAGAAAAATCTAGCCGTAAACTAGACACTGTGTAACCTCCATACACTATCTTCAAGAAAGGTATATTTATTTCCCAGGGTTACTAACACCTGCTACAGCACCTTAAATAGCACTGCTATGAAAAATCATGAACAGGAAATAGAGGAAAAATGAACAACAGTGTATAGAAAATATGGAGTCAACTTTCTAAATAACTTTCTGCTACTGATCACAGGAACCCATTAACATGAAAAATGCTGGATTTATAGCTTTCATCTATATCTAGCCTTCCTTTTAACATTAGGGCACTGGTACATATGATCTCTGCTAAGAAACCCACACAAAACCATCACAAAGCAAAGAAAAACCTCTCAAAACAAAGACTAATATAAACTTGCTGCACTGGAAGCTATTACCAGTGTTTAATAAACCTACTAAAAAGTGATGGCTGTGAGACAGTGGCAGGACAGAAGCATGGATGAGTAATTAGTTTTTTTACATTAAAAAAAAAAGTTTCAACAGTGTTTATAGTCCACCGTTAGCAACATATGCTGTCAATAAATCAAGGAATTTCTTGCACAGCAATAAAATTAGACAATGCTGTTCGTATTTTATTTGTCCGTATTCAAAATGAACCACCTTTAAAGTAGAAAGAACAAACCAGGGCAGCACATGGAAACAGTGAGTTAACACAAACACACACAGTCTTCAAACCACATTAGTCTTCCGTTTCTTGTTCTGCATGGCAGAAGAACTTGAGTTATGATTTCTGCTCTAGTTTCTTAAAAGCATTACTTTCTTAAAACAACAAAAGTAACCTCTCACTTCTACAGACTATTCAGCACCTAAATTCAAAATAATTTTAAATTTAGAGGTTTCATGCCTTTTTAAACCAGTCAAGCTAGATGTAGAAGATGCCATCCCTGCCAGTCACCTACTCCTGCCTTGTATGAAAGATTACCCTCTACTTCTGCCCTTCCATCCCCAAGTGAACCACAACAGTGAATTGCTTGAGTGCTCCTCAACCATTTCAGTGACTGCAAGTTTTAACACATACCTTCCAACAGGCAAACCGGACAAAATGAGTATATAGATTATTTGAGAACTACTGTTACAGTATTTACTTGAATTTTCAGAAGTGTTAAATTTTTGCTAGAAATAGAAAAAGGTAACATTTCTCAACCATCAGTATCACCAAGTCACCTTTTTCTAATGCAATTAGGCTGATCATGAGTTACTGCCTCAACTCAAAAGGAGACCTCCAAATCCCTGGGACAAAACAGAACTATACAACAAAGCTTACCTGTGAGGCAAGTAACTTCTGCAAAGGCCAGTTAGGTCACAGGGAATAGGTCCACAAGTTATCAAGTGTTGGCATAGCCAATTCCCACACCCAGACTCTTTTATTTGGTTTTGTTGTGAGTATAGGGTTTGGGGCTCCATGAACTTTATTGGACTACGGACAGTACTCCCACACAGGAAAAACAATACACCAACAGATCATCTTTGTTCACAACCTGAAGACTAATATCCTGGACTAATTACTGAAGTAAGAGGTTATACTTAACAGGAATAGATTCAACTCTTCTGGCAACTATACAGTCTAATTGATTACTGTTTACTAACCGGTTACAAACTCAAGTTAGATAGGAGCTTAACCATAATTGCTCATAAGTGTTTAAGAAGTGAACAGTATGTGCAACTGGAAACTGGAATAATTCCATTAGGGTACAGAATGACAAGGTGCCTTCACATCACATACTGCATTTCTGGTACCTTCATCAGAAAGAGAACAGACATGGTAACAGAGACAGATAATCAAAGTAATGGAAATCCTCCCACTCAGAGGAGATTAACAGGGCTTGTTGAAAAAAAAAAAATAAATTCTCAAGATAACAATATAAAAAAGTATATTAAATTACTAATACTATGAAAAAAAGTTTACACAACACCTCAGCTAAGCAACCATTTAAGCTATATACAAAAAAACAAGACAAACAAAACAAAACATACCAAGATGGAAGACCATACATCATCTCTGATTCTGAATCACTCTTCAGTATCAACTACTGACCCCACAGCAAATAAGACTACTTCCATGATGCACCATATGTAGTATGGCTCTTTTGGTATTCCATAAATTAACCAAGGCACAGTTCAGGCAAAAAGAATCATCTTGCTCTTTCACTTAAACATCTGCTTTGTGAAAATGATGGAGACAAGAAAATAGGTAAGGTGGATACTGCTTTCAAACAATTTAAAATTAGATTCTTTGAGATTTAAATGAAAAGGCATTTACCTCAGCAGGTCATGTGTGTGCTGCAGCTACTATTTAGTACTTCTGTACATGCTTATCTGTAATTTTCAAACTGAGACAAGCATCAGCTTAAGTCATTTTCACTCTCATTCAGCATGGGCATCCTGACCTGGCATACCAGGAATCATTTCAAATGCCTTTCAAACTCATGTACAACTTCACTGAATACAAAACTAGTTTCCCTAAATTTAGCAAGACAGGAAAAACACTTGTTCATTTTTGTAAATATTAAGATCTGTTGTGCTCTTCTCTATAGATGTCTAATGCATCGTGAATTTAGTTTAGTGCTATAAAAGTGTATATAAATAAAGTATTTGTGGGATGCTTCTGCTTGGCTTGTCCCTATTCTTTGAATGGCAGACAGTTTCTAGTCTTGCCAATCTCTCATTTGCATTACATTTATTTGCATTAAATGAATATGCATTAAAGGTTCTTTAAGGAAAAAAATAAATGATCCAGTTTATTTCCAAATATACTCATAGTCTAGAAGAGGATTTTTTTTAAAAGACACATTAAAATAAGTACAAGGAAACATGAAGATAACCTTTTTTAAAAATAATTACAACTATATTAACAATGTGCTCCAGCATATTTCTGTAGCTACAGAAATTCTGTATCACTATGCTATCAAATGGCCTCCTTTCTGCTCATATAAGCACCAACTAACATACATCATTATTACAGCCAGCCAAATTAGAGTGTAAAGTCTACATTACTATGTCTGTGCAATTACTCTATTAATTAAGTTAATGAGTCAAGTACTGAGGTGTTCCAAATTGTATGGAGACTAAGTAATGCCCACTGGGAATGGTAATCATACTGTATGTGCCAGTTGCATTCCCTGTCCCTTTCGCATTTTGCTCCTACTCACATATGATTAAGTATCACAGGTAAGTAAGCTGTACTTTTCCTTGGGAATTCTACTTGGAAGAAAAACTGAAAAACGCATGAACACTACAACATATTCTCCTACTGAGATTCATCTCACATTTTAAGTTAAACAAACAAACAAAAAAATTAAAATAAAATCATGTATATATTTTCAGGTAACATTTAAAGCTCTCCACTAACTATGGGAGCCTTATCCTCTATCCTGAAGTACCAAGAAGGAATAAGAAAATCAGTTTTGGCCTCAGCAGCTTGTCATTCAGAAGCTCAAGAAAATAAGCAGTTAACAAATGTACAGCAAAGATGCCGATAATGATGAGCCTTAGGATTGCACAGGAACTAAAATTACAGCCAAGGAGTAATACTCATCACAGCAATATACTGTAAAGACAGAATATATCACAATAAAGTACATCTATTTAAACCATTATAAACAGCTACACTAAGACGTTTCTTATTTCATTCTACAAGCTTTTCTAGTAGCTACAATCCCTCCCAGTAGCTAGATTCCCTCCATGGAAACTCAAATCATGTTTTTATCTGAAACTGCCAAAATAATTTTACAAGTAGTTTACAAGTTTTAATGATCTTATTAATTTGTGGCAGTAGCATGCATCTTTCTGCACGACAAATGAAAATTCGCTGAAGTGCATCAGAAAGAGTACACTAAATATTCCTACTCAACTACCCCTGACAGTCATTTATAGGAGGGGAAAAAAAAAAAGTAAAGCTAGATGAGTACTTTGTTCTCAAAACATTATCTTTCAGTATCAAGGCACGCAGTTTAGAGGTGGAAATACATAAACTTTCCAGTGTAGCATTTTACATTCATGATGGTATGGACATTTTAAAGAAAATTTTAGAATCCACCTAAACAATGGATTTCTAAAAGTAGCGAATCTATAAAATATGAATTTCTGGATTACTGTGGGAAAGGGATGGAATAAAGATGTAATTGACTCCTTTCAAGTCACTGCTTCTTACTAGTGGGCAAAACAGAGAGCAATGCAGAAGGAGGGAAAAAAAAAATAGCAGCAACTGAATAATCAGCCAAAAATTTAAAATTCCATTGTATATCTATAAAAAGAAATCACACGGCAAAACAACTGGCAGCTTTTGATTAAGCCTAAAGTCTCCTGACAACACAAAAGGCTACTGACACCTAAGTGACGTGCCAATATCGAAAGTTTGAGAAGAAAGCTCTGGGAATTAGAGAAAATGGTAAAAACTGCAATGAGCACCTAGAAGACAACTCCAGAACCTCACAATAAGACTAGAAAATATGCTAGATGTACACCTCATCACCAAAAAGGAAATAGAGGAGTATTTAAGACTGTAGCAAGTGTTTATTTACTCTAAATAAAATTAACTTTCTCAAAAGAATCTTCTCTTAAGACTCAAAAATACTTTTTTGTCGAATAGCAGGGCAGTAGTTCCACAACCACTTTTCCTCAAAGCCACCTGTCATCTCAAAATTTTAACAATCTATAAAAACTTAATATACTCTTCAGAAGTCATAACAAATTTGCCTGAAAGAACACACAAATACGCTTTACTAATATTTACCTCATGTTCTTGGTTATCTTGTCCATCTTTGCCACTTTTTCCACTCTTGATTGATTTTGCAGGTTCCTTGGGGAAAAAAAAAAAAGTTTGCAGTCTTGGTTACTTTGAAAATGCATTCTAGACAAATTTTCAAGTCAAGAAATTAGGGTTTTATAGACACTCACTAAGAACATTAAAATTGTTGGGACAGAAGTGATTTTTTTTTTTTTTTTATTTGAAGATCTTAAGACTGAACTATCACTCTCTACAAAGCCACTTTAAATATTTTTCATGCACAGAAAGGTTTTGGAATGTTATTTATGCCTCAAAATTCACCCATGAAGTATATAACAAAATGCTTTCGTATAGGTAAGCAGACAGGGACAAAGAATGTGATTTCAACCATGCCTAAGAATTTACCCTTCTTTATTTTTTTAGCTCCAGGAATATTTAAATTTAGTTTACCTTTGAAAGTAGCATCAATGCAGTACATATTTTACACTTTATTATTTTGTTTGTTCTAAGGGCTATAAAGTCTAGTATTAGAAGTAGGCCCACGCCTCAAAATGTCGCCTCCCCCCCCCCCCCCCCCTCCCGCCCCTCCGCCTCTCTCCCCCCCCTCTTATTTTATCTTTTGCTCTTCTAGTGCTTCTATGTCGTTTTTCTCTTCTGTTTTTTTGTTTGTTCTAAGGGCTAAAAAGTTCAGTATTAGAAGTAGGCCCCCGCCCCAAAATTTCCCCCCCCCCCCCCGCACTGTACATAACTTGCACCCTTCACCCATAGCATATTTTTGAGATTTGTTATTCTCAGAAAAGCTTGTCTGTTTTTGATATCAGAAGTGGCAAGAATGTTGGGAAAAAGTTAAAACAAACAAACGCCCACAACACCCGTCCTCCCTATATCTAATTTTAAAACCATGTTGAAAATCTAAAAAGACAACCAGAAGTCAACCAAACTAAAAAGGTCTAGAGGGATAGCAGCTGGATGAGGCAGACAGTACACTTCACTGTTTCTGACTTCCACTCATATGGCTAATTGCCTATCACATAAAATAAAGTGCAATCTCGTTAACTTTCTGTTCGATATTTAAGTTTTCTGGGAACTTTACTTGTGCCAGCCCCTTTCCTGGCTGCCAGACAAATGACTCCCAGGCGTGCTGGGGAAAACAGAGGCAAACTGGGGCCAAAGACAGATCCTCTCCCACTGTAAGGAAGAGGAGGTGACAAGATTTCGAGTGGCGATTAATGCTTCTTGAGGGCTTACGGTGATCCCTTAACCACAACTTCAACTGCAGCCAGAGCCATGTAGCGGTGAAACTTCCCGGGACGGGCACGGGGCAAACAGCTGTGGTGTCAGAACCCTCCAACAGCCCTACCGTGCCGCCATGAAGAACTCCCCTTCCTCCCAGCCAACACACCCAGGCCGGCCCCAAAGAGACACCCCCTCCCAGCTCAGTGTCACCCACAAATAACCTAAGGGTAGACTGACCCGTCACCCAGGTCCACAATACAGGC
>JANHFX010018608.1:0-10101 GCA_027560015.1 Chloroceryle amazona | reverse complement strand
AAAATGGGTTTCAATTCAGTTTGAGGCCCTTTCCACAGTCATGTTCCCATGTTAATATACATTAGTGTTAATCAAGGGTGCAAGAACTTGTCAGAAAAAAAAAAAAGAAAAAAAAAAAGGTAAACCAAACTGTTTAACAATTTCCCATGTAAAAGAGCAAAACATGAGAAAAACTTGAGAACCCACCAGCATAATACATCATAGGCAACAAGACGTCATTGAAAACCAGAATTTTAAGCTAAGCATACATTTTCTTCAATCCATACCTGATCAGGCCATGATACTGATATTCACTCTGTCAGCTGATGAATTTAAAGCAAGACATACATATCACATGGAAATTCAAAGCTTCTAAAAAGGTTATTTCAGAAATTGCATCCCATGGAAAGCCCTTTTAACAGCTTAACTGGCAAGTGTATATTAAAATATTTTGATTTCCATCTAAAACTACACTAAATTCCAATCCTCAGAGACAGGATTTCCAGTTTATTTCTCTTTATACACACACACACTAAACTCAAGAACTGTAACATAGGAAAGTGTTGTTAAAGTTTAGAAAATAGAGTAAACCTAGCACAAAGAAGTTGACTGTAGGCTCATCCTCAGAAAATAAGAAAAAAACCTAAAAATCACTGTCCTATGTTCTGCAATAAACAGAATTTAAGTGAAAATGTTGGTATTTAATATAAAGGGATATTAAAACAAATTCCGAGTAATGCAATTCCAATCTTTCTCTCAAGCTCACCTCAAGATAAATGAAATTAATTCCAGCAGTGCATTCTGGCAAAGTAATTCTTTACAGTCGAATTTTTACTCACTAAATACAGGACTAAGCTTTGGTAACAGTACACAGAATATCAGACAGCTTTTACCTACATTAACTTTATTCAAAAACCTTAAGGAGACATGAAATAAACTTGTAAGTATTCCGTACATTATTTGGTAAATTTAGCAGTTATTTAGTATACTTATTTATTTACAAGTTAAGAAAACTTCAGAATTGAGAGCATGTACAGAAAGCATTGTAGGCAACAAAATGTCTTCACAGTACTATATGACAAGTTTCAGATGGATCAAGCTCTATAATGAATATTTTCCTAATTACTTTTAATATCTACTTATTAGAGACTTAAAACACAAAGACTTAAAACTATAATTAAAATAAGTAACAATAGTTTTTTTCTTATTATTCTCCTTGTAATTTATTGTGTTCAAAACTAATTTACAGCCAAATAATTCTTCCGATTAAAAGTATGCATTGGCAGCATAGATCAACACCGTTTTCTTATTACCAATCAATTCTGTGCAGAAGACTACACTGTAGCAATACCTAAAACAAATATGGTGAAAACCAAGCACAGCACCTAAGTAGCCTGCAGACTTCTTTGGTTCTGAAACATTTGAAAATAAGCCATTCCACAGGACTTCTAACAGCAAGCAGAGGAGGAAAGTCTTAGGAGTGAAATTAGCATTTGTCTTTACTTGTCAAGAGCATCCGTATAGATTTACAGAGATATCAAGGCTATTTCAAAAGTATATTGTTATTAAGGTCTTCTAAATCAATATTCGAAGCTTTTCAGTTTTGATTTAGCAGTTCGGTATCTCAGTCCGACGGAGTTTGCCACTACCTCTGGAAACTAAAATAAGGACTCACTGCATAATCCACTAAGTAACATTTAGATGCAAACTGTCTGGGACTTTTTCAGAAATAGAAACACAACAGCACTGCCGGTGATATTTTCCTTTTTATACAAAGTTACCTTTTTGCTCGGCTAGAAGACAAAAGAATTGACTAGTAATGAATTTCAGACTAGTTTGGTCCTTCGGCTATTTACAACAGCATAGCATCAAAGCCATTTCCAAATCTTTGGAAGTTTTTTATTTTGAATCTTCAGATTTTGCCTCCAGCCTGATTCAATTCACCAGTACCACCTATTCCTGTTATTACCTACTCTCTCCCACACATTAATTCTCACGGACAATAATTCAAATTAACCTCTCTCATCTAGACTGTACTCTGCATATAAATATCACAAACTAAGTGATGTCTTCTAGAAAACATAATCATAAGTGTTCATTACTTGAACACCTAAAAACTTTATATATCACTCCCTAAGTGTCTTTTAAATATGAGCCACACTTCTTGTAGAAAGGAGAGGCTTTTTACATGTATGTCAATGGACTGTGATCAGACACTAACACCTGTAGGAAGATACCATCACAATCAGAAGCATATTAAATCAAGCAACCTCTTAGTCCCTTCTTCTACTGCAGAGACCATCAGTCAGAAAAAACAGTACCCACATATTCATCCTGAATACACAGAACTAAAAATTGAAAAGAAGCTTGCTCTTTAAACAAACTTCTCAAAGGAGAAAAGCATGAGTAAAAAGTTGTAACTGCAGTAGTGATACTATTTGTTGACCAATGTCCTCTGTCCAGGCTTAGCTGCAGCCTAATGACACAACAAAGAATCTTCAGCCTGGCTTAGTGCAAACACGTTAGCTAAAGACATTGACATTCCCTTGCACAAACCATCAGAAAACTGATGTAGAAAAACATAATATGTAAATAAATGCATTAGATGAACCACTCAGATAATTCTGGGGTTTTTAGTCAGCCCTCCCTATCCCAGCTTAGGTCAGTAGTTACCTTTTTCTGCCATATGCCTTTTGATTTTATTTTCCTAACAGGTATATTACTAGTCAATGAATTTATATTCCTCGGTTTTACCCATTGTAGCCAAAACCATATGTAGAAGATTAGTTTTCTGACAGCTCCCTCTCCCGTAACTTTACACCCCAGCAGAAAACAGAAATCTAAACAGTGTACCAGTGGAATAAAGAATGATTTTATCTTGAATTATTTCACTTGAATATAATCCACAGGAAAGGGGACAAAAAAATTAATGCTTGTAACATATTGTTACAAAGAATCTCTTCATAACTTTGTATATTGAGATCAAATTGTTTATGAGTTGCTGTAAAGGGCTGTCAGTTTCTCCTCAGAATAACAGGGTTTGTTAAGTTGTTTTATTGAATGTTAAAGTACTTTCAGGACTAGGTTAAGCAACCTGTTTCACTCCACATTTAAATGGAGTAGGGGATGATACGCACTTTTCTCAGCTGGGTTAAGAGAGTAACCAGCGTTAGCCAAAACTGAAGTCTGCTGCTATTAATGAATAGAAAGACAAAACACACATTTCAAAGGGGCACCAACTGCCCTCACGGTTTTCTCTGATCAGAGAAGACTATGCAACATACTTTTTCCTGCACCTCCTAATTCAAGATGTTTCAGGACACAGGATCTTTTTTTGTACTTAAAAAGAAAATAAATTAAACTGTCACACCTTCATGTCAGTTTCCAACTGTATTCCAGAGACTACAAGCAATCTACTGTCCAGTACAGATTGCTTTGCTAGGTAAAGTATCTCCTACAGCCTTATAATCCAAAGGGAAAACTAAGAGATACAGGAGTCACAGTTTGGAACCACCCCTGCTAACAGAATAATAATTGTAATTACTTATTCCTAAAACAAACAAACAAAACAGCCCCAACCATTACTGTTACATAGTCACCCAAACTTAGTTTAGATATGTGCACAAAAACCTTCCATCTTTTCCAGAAGGACTGCTCTTAAATAAGGGAAGCAATATTCCTGGAGTTTAAAGGTAGACGAATTGGACGAGACCCGACTTAAGATTTCACTGCATCTAAAAAAACTGCCTGCCTAGTTAATATTGGATTATTACCATGCCATTTGATCAGATAAGGAGATTAACAGAAGTTAGCTAAAAAATTCAAATTTGGTTCTTTGATCAAGGAAAGTGCTGAATTGGTGAAAACTTTACACCCTAAAACTATTACCAGAGTTGCTAGTGGCAACCTTAAAAAAAAAAAAAAAATCAGAATTTAATCCTGTATCATTTTCAGTAAGTGGAGGTTTTTAACACCAGTGTTCCAGAAACTGATTGGGATTTTATATCATTTTTTACTAAGCACCATGTTTTGGACATGCTTGACTTTCTTTAAACTAAAACTTACTCGTACAAATATAACAGAAGATATATTTTATATCGACTGAAATCAGCAACTTAAAGACATTTTACAGATTCTTCTCTGAAAGCCACACAAACATTGAACTATGATCACTTCAATTATAAGTAGCAAATCTGCATCTCTTATATAGGCTTTATACAGGCATGAGAATCATTTTTCTTTCTGAAGATCCAAAACACCTTTATAATTATTATATCTATTCCTGTAGCTCTGTTTAAAAGGCTTGAAAAGTTTACTAGACTTTATACTGCATATGTTATAGTACCTGTAACAAAGTGATCAGCAGGAAATGTAAGCAAACACAGGCAGACAGGCCACATCCAACTGCTGAAAAAACTGCAGAAGAGTTCTGCAAAAATGCCATCCCTAATAATCTGTTTAGGAATATGTAAAGTAATGAAGTTAATTCTCTTTCTTCTAGTTCAAAAAGTCCTCTGTCATTGTTTAAAAAGCAGTTGACGAGTACATAAATCTGCCTCTCCAACCACACCCCATAATGTAAATTACATTTTTAAGCCTTGCTTTCCTCAAAATAGTGGACCAAACCCCTAGAACTCATTTCAGTCACTCCAAAATTGACTACTATGATCAAATTAGTTTTACATAAGCAGAAAGAACTTTGTTGTAAAGGCATTTAAGTGTCAAAAACTGCACAAATGAACCATAGCAGATTGCAAAACACACAACCATATCAGACCACTTCCGACTGAAGCAACTAACCTGAACAAATTCAAACAAACATGGGCATGATGGTATTCTGAACTTTCAGTCTAAAGATTCACAAAAGCTTGTCCATCATACCATAAGCTTCCTTCCATTTGGTGTTGTAAGCTTTCCTGGAAGCTGTTTTTTTAGCAAGCCTGGGGGAATCAAGCCAGGTAGCTGCTCAGATACATGCCATACTCAGATGTCTTAGCAGTTTTGTAAACATCTGGAGAATGCCAGTTATTACCCTTAAGTTTGTGATCCAATTGTTCCTCTGAATGAGAAATATGCATTATAGCATAACTGTATTTTGGCACTTATAAATCTACATAGCTCTCATCATCTTGAGCATCAGCCTGATACCGCGTAACCAGCTAACATTGTCTAGACAACATCTATTATTCACCAAGCTCTGGCAGTAGCTGTATCACTTGGAAAGAAACATGAAGGAGGTGGTCTAACAATCCATGGTGTTCAAAGACACGAAGAAAACAATCAAGGAGCATGCAATTAAAAGAAAAGTACTTAAAATACATTGAGAGTTCTAGCAAGGCACTGACTGATCAGTATGCCTCAAAATCCTTGTGGAAGTTTGTGTGAACATCACAGATGTGTGTAACTGGGTATACTCAGTTTTCAATCACTTCTATCTCTACATAGAATTAAATTGGAAGGAAGCCTTAAAACTTCATTATAGCAATGGTCAGAATAGAGATTTGGATAAAACCACATCCAAAGGTGACTGACTCTATCTTCATGTCCACTGTCACAATCTGGTGCACACAAAATCCACCCGACTCCTCAGATGAATTACAGTAAAATACTGTCTCAGCTTTAAAGTACAAGGAATCAGCATGTGGAGGTTGTGACGTCCCAGACTAACAGCAGAAGGCATTACTAGTGAAGCTATTCACAAAGACATGTTGAGGCACACAGCACATAAACTACTCTTCAAGTCTGCACTTAACCATTCCTTTCAAATGTCAAATCATTCCAACCAATTCCTTTCACCATATTCTCAAGAATCCCTTTAATTGGTTCTGAAAAAAGCTCTGGGATTATCTACCATTAATTCTGCATCCAGGCATCAGCTGTTTGAAAACTCCTATGAATTTTTTTTTTTCTTTCAAATCCTACGAGCACAGAATTCACTACTGCACTTGTTAACCAACAGCCTACCCTGCAAACTGTTTCAAAATGGTTATCAGTCCTCTTCTTGTATTAGTGACTGAAAAACCTGATACCCCTAAGGAAAAAACAATGAAGTACTACAACACCAGCACCAACAGTTACCTAGGTATTCAAGCCATGGATATAGAGGCACTCAGAACAAAGTCCTAAGTTTAAGAAATGCATAGAGAAGAGTAAAATCGGAATAGCAAGAAAAAGCAAAACAACCAGAAAGCCCCAACAACAAAACCTGTTAAGCAAGTCTAGAGAAACAGGTGTTCAGGTAAGGCAAAACATATCTAAATCTCCACTAAAACGCTGCAGTAAGATATTAAGAAATGCACTCACAATGTGTAGTTGATGGGCAAAAGGAACTGCTAAGACAGGAAAGGAAAATTGTTTATAACATAAATCAAGGTCTCCCGAGAAGAACTAAAGCTGCAGAGACAGTTCCTCAAGGGAGTATCCCAGAGCAAAAGGTTAAACTCAGGTGCAAGGTATCACAAGGATACAGTCAACCCTATCATGTGTATGAGAAGCCTCAAAACCTAAAACCTTAAAAGATCAGACTTATAGAAAGCATTTTAGATGCCTGAAGATTATGACAGACTCTCAGAAATACTTCAACACCAAACTCCATTTATAGTAATAGATATTGGGCACACAGGCATCTCTGAAAAATTAGACTATTTCACCACAGCTTAAGATTCCAGACAATGCTTGAAAATGCGGCCATGCAGAGTTTGGCCTCTCAAGTGGAAGAGCTGAGAAGTCAGAGGCAAGACTTCCAAACCTCTGGGCTACAGAACTACTCACAAGCTTCTCCTTCCTGTTGACAGAGGTATCAGTTTTCCGGTGCGGGGAAGGAAGTCTCCCGTTGCTCCTCTAAACTACTTTTAAAATACCCTTTTGTAGCAACCCTTAAGTCACATGGCTAAGAAAAGCCACCACAGCACACCGATAAAAGTACTGGAGGGCCGTAGCTGGGACACACCTGGGGGCAGCACCGGAGAAAAAGTCAGGCCTGGCAGAGACAGTCACCGGCAGCAAGGGCTGCGGCCGGGCTGTGCCACCGCCGGTACCAGGCCATCCGCACGCCCCGGCGAGGGGAGAGCGGTGCACCAGATGGAAGCAGCGCCTGCCTCCCCTGACTCGTCTTACCCAGCGCGGGCGAGGCGGCCTGCGCAGAGACGGCCGGGAGGCGGCTTCCCTCCTTCCCTTCAGCCCGCCCCTGTCAGAGGCCCGCGGCCTGCGGAACCAGGACAAGGACCGGACCGGGACCGGGACCGCCCCCCCGCCAGGCGAACACCGCGTGCGCGAGCCACTGCCAGGGCGGCCTCCCCCGGATGTGGATCTCACACCGCTCCCCCTCCTCCCCGGCACCCCTCCAGTCACGTGGCGGCAGCCCCTCACGCGCGCGTCGGGAACCGACAGTCGCCGATTGGGTGCCGGGAGGGCGCGTGCGGGGGGCGGTGGCGGGCGCGGGCGCAGGGTCGCTGGCGGTGCCGGGCTGCGGTAGCCGCTGTCACTGCCGCTCGGGGCCTGGCAGCTGGGAACGGAGGCGGGGCGCGGCCGGTGGGTGCCCAGGGGACAGACCGGTCATCCTCGAATGGCTCCCCGGCCCCCGCGGCGCCTTGTTCTTCCTTACCGGGCCAGTCACGGAAACGGGACGCCACTGGAATCACCGTCAGGCGCCGGTCTAGGAGCAGACCTCCCCCCGGCATGGAGCTTTGCCTCTTGACCGAAGAGGCAAAGTCAAAACGTTGAGCAGTCAAAACGCGGTTGGTCGCCCTGCCTGCCTGGTGACCTTAAGCTCCTTGCCTCAAGCTTTGCTCTCAAAGAGCAGCGGCGTGTTTAGGTAGCACCAGCTGCCAGCCTTCCAACTCATTGCGCGGAAAATGAGTCAAGACGGACTGGCCCGTGGGGGGCAAGGCACCCCCCGGGCTGGGGAGAAGAAGACAAGCTTTGGGGCAGCCGGTCCCATCTGCACTTGCTGTCTGGTGCTGAGATAACGTGGTGGAAAGTGGAGACAACTAAGGTGGAGCATCCAAGTGATGAATGAAACACCAGAGCGTAATGAACTGGGGAAACAACTAGTTATTTTCACTACTGAATGTATTGCGTGTACAAAATAATTTCAATATCTAAGAATAAATGCTTATTTAACAGCGCATTAAAAGACACAGAAGATTAAACATTTGGCACTGGAACAGTACACTGCAGTAATATTTATATTCCATACTACATGAAGAAACAGAAAATGTGATGGTTTAGGCCATGTGTCCCATTACAGCAGACTGCAGTGTTCCTAAAGGTGGTGATAGAACATGACTTTTGTTATATATAAATAACATGCACTTTTAAAAAAGTTACGCTATCCATGAAGAAAAAAAGAGCATGCTGGAATTACTATAAAAGTTGAAAGATTGATGGACATTTCCAAAACATTCATCCTCAGCAGAAAAAACAGCAGTTCTGAGGGCTTTTGTGTTTTGCATTAGTTAATCTTCCACTGCAGTATTATCCCAGATAAAGACCTTCCCAGATATAGGCCTTCTTGGGTGTGTGAGGGGAAAAAAATCTTCTTAAGAGAACTGTTTGAATATTCTCTGTTGTTATGTGGACATTCAAGAAATTCCCTTAAAGTTGTAGTCAGTTATTTCATTGGTTTCTATAATACTAAAGGTGAAAATTCAGATTCTCAGAACTTCAGGCGATCCTTTACAGAATGGTGTTCAAAGGCTTTCAGGCCAGGAGAGCCTCCTCCTGTTTTGTCAATAAAGTGAAAGTTTCATTTCTTTTTGCTGTTAAGGTATACTTTCTTTTTACAGAGTAATGCACATTTCTATTACTGATTACTGAAGGCAGTAATCCTTAAGTATATTAGGTTTATAACAAACATGTCCTTTTTTGCCTCACTGCGACATGTTCCTTTTCTTCTTTAGAGTTTGTCATACTGGTTCTGTATATTCTGGGAAAAAAAAGCCAAGAAAAAGTAGTTCTTACCAAGCTAAATTAGGTAGTTACATTTTTACTGTGTTTTTAAAGGGCAGCTCTATCTTCTGGGTTATGAGAATTAGTATGTGATATACTTAATGTTATACCCTTCTTATTATGTAAGGGAAAATGTCCCTTCAAACTGCAGACTTATTATCTCATTTTCTCCATTTTGAAAATCAGTAAAAGTAAATGCAATGCTTATTGCAATATTTTCTTTAATATTTTTTCCAAGTTTAAAGGTTTATAGTGACAATTATCAGACATCTCTTACTTTTTTTCCAGATCAGAATTTAGTAGCTGGGAAGGAAGAAAAATAAATCAGTTTTGTTCTGATTTTCCACTAAAACAATCACATTAATACTGTATCTCAATAGTTTTCAATGCTATTTTAATGGCAGCTAATAAATATCAATGAAAGATGACATACAGTTACTCAGTTTTCTCTGTGCTACAAAAATGACACCGTTGATGCTATTCTCTCAGTAACAGGAAGGCTGATAACAATTATGCTGTGATATTGTTAAGTACACATGCAGAAAGATTACCCTATCTTACAGAGTTCCTTGAAAATTGTGTTGGCAACTTCTATGTGCATGTGTAGTAAACTACTACTGGTCTAGAAAACAACTTCATAAACTACTGAGTTTATGTTTCCTTAATTTAAAGTGCTCAAAAAATTATTGAAACAGTATACAAATGTGTCTTTTATCCTTAAGTCATCTGTCAGCGTCACAGGAGAAGAAAGTGTCTCTAGTATACTAAAACAGTTCCAAAAAGAAACCAAATATTATTTTTTTTCATGTACGATCATGTTTATCTTGTCTAAAACCCCATTTCAACATCAGTTCTGCACAATTTAGATTTTTGTAACGCAGACCTCTATCTCTGGTTGTTTGTTTTTTGGGTTTTTTTCCAAAATTAACTCAAGTGGGAAATGTCCTTTAAGTCCATAATCTAACTATCTGTATTTTATGGTTTCTTTGGGGTCTGATGTGGTTTTGTTTTGACAAACATCTTCCCTGCTGAGTTGCCACACTGTAGCCCTTTAAATATGTTGCTAGTGGTGAATCTACTTCACCTTTGACTTCACCTGACCTGTCTTAAGGCACTCATCAGTTAATTTTTAAAATCTCTCTGGATAATGACCACTATATTTTAGGAATATTT
>JANHFX010018607.1:18403-39777 GCA_027560015.1 Chloroceryle amazona | reverse complement strand
GAATTACCATCGGGGGGTTGGGTTCCATACTGCTTTTGGATCTTTTTGTACCTATTCTATTTTTATTATTATTATTTTCATTCTCATTCAAGCTGTTCTAGTTTCTTTTTCTAATTTCTTAGTCTCTCTCTCTCATTCTCTTTCTCTTCCCCTTTGGGGAGGGAGGGGGGTTAACAGAGAGCATCTGTTATAGGTTTAAGAGGCCACCCTGACCCTAACCCATGATAGTCCAAAGAGAACAGCTTTTACTGCATGAAACATTTCTGATCTGGCTGAACATAATGATCCAGGACCTGAAAGATTGGTGTGGGTTTTTTTTTGTTTTTCAGAGGAATGATTTTCAGAAGGAATCTATGCAGTGAATATGACCATCCACTGAGCTGCCTGTTGCTACTACCTCAACTCTGTCCTTCATCAGCTTAAGGTCTCTTCGTACTTCAGTGAGCAGCAGCAGAAAGTGAGTTGTAGTCCGTGCGTCTGGAAAACAGCACTTGGAATAACATATATCAACATACATCAAGGGTTTTGTCATGTGCTTGTGTTACTCAGGGACTTCAGCTGAGGACAGCAGCATGCAAAGAATTCATATTTTTAAGTTAACAGTTGGAGGATTATTATAAACCCAGACTCCATCTGTTTATGTGCTAAGGTAGAAACATACGTGGTTTTCTTAAGAGCCAGGAGGGGGCTGTGTTTAATTAATCCTGGCTTTGGCATCTGAGGGCATTGGGGACTGCTTGGAACGAGGTACTAGAAGTGTGAACTAGTGAGAACTAGAAGATGGTGATACTGCTGGGAGGGCTTGAAAGATGGACTGCTGCAGGACTATCTCTGGCACTAAGTGATAAGGAATGCCTGGCTGCTGGGTCTACCTGGTGGAAGGGAGCTGAGACTTGGGCTTACAGGCACTTAAGAGATCGGGGTTACAACAAGAAGCAAGGTGAGAAACAGCTATTTCATGCCTGGTCCTTGGAAAGAGTAAGCAAAGGCCTGTCCTCTGGCCCTGGGGATTAGCTGGTAAAGAGCTGACTGGTCACTTCGGGCTGGGTGTAGGGAATGGAAGAATCTCTGGGAAACATGGACTGAGCTGAGCAGGCTCTCTGCAATGTGCTCAACAGCATGAAGGTGACCAGTAGCATGGGAAAAGATTTTCTAAATTCTAATCTGAAACTTTTGTTTAAAAAAAGAGAAAAACACCACCTTTTCTTGGTTTGTTTTTAAACCTGTTTTTGTTATTTTAAGTCTTTTTTTAAGTCAACTTGCATAGACAAATAAGGGGAGAGGTATTGCCCAAAGCATTGAGGTCTGTTCTGTTCTCTGGTTACGTCTTCAGAACTCTGTAGTGTACATTAACATTACTTGAGGTCTGATGAAGAACTGATCTTGTAGAAGTCCTAGCTCTGCACTGGGCAGGTACCTTGGAGAAGAATCCAGTGCTTGGTGAAAATTGCCACATGCTCCAGGCACTAGAAATGCTTCTTTAAGTTTTTAAGAATATAGTGTTATTCTTCCCTTCTTTCTTTCCTTGTTTGGCTGAGCCTTACTCTATTCTTAACACTTGGAGCTCAAACTTTGATGAATTACCCTACTTTAAATCCTTTGACATTAATGTGCATGAAATTAGAAGTTGGCCTTGAAAAGTTTAGCTCATATCTGAACAGGAAAGAAACAACTCTCTGGTGTTCAGAGCAGGCTGAACTATGCAGTTTTCTCTGATTTTCATTCTAGGCAATATCTAGGGAAGGTTGTGAAAATCTTGTTGGTTTGGTTTTACAGTGCTTCATCCTGTTAATGTTGTGCTTCTTTCCTGAATGGCACTGCTGGTCAATGACTCCCTTCTTCCATTGGCAGTTTTTGCCCCATTAATAGAGCAGAAAACCCTAAAAATGATTCTACTACCTGTTTGACTTCGCTGACTTCAGGGGACAAGCCGTATCTATGAGGCCTCAGCCTTCTTTCAAGGATCCCTCTCTTACATTGTGTCCTGTTAATAAATTGTTTCTTCCTGTAGATCTGTTTCAGCACCTTCTCACAGTTTCCTTTTTGCTTATGTACCATAGAGCAAAATTTGGCCCAGTGATTTTTAATATTCAGCTTCCTTAAGGGAATATTATTACATGTCGGGCTCTTTGATCAGAGGGGTCGTGTAAATGTTTATGCACAGGATTAACTATAGACATCTGAAAACCTTTGTAAAGGTTAAATACACCAATCCAAAGAGTTCATCTGGGCGTGTGGAATGGAGTTTTTTAAGGACTGGGAAGCTTTTGAAGGAAGCACTGTTCCATTCACGGTACAGTCACTTTCTGAGTGACCCTTCAGGCATGGCACTGTGGAAGGGTATGGATTTTCAACTCTATTTTTTCAGTCAGTGGAAAACCTACAGCACTTTTAAGTATGCCCATAAGCGTCCCACAGCCTATTCAGGAGATGTCCTTTATGAAATTTACATGAGAGAGCTTGTGCTATCCAGTGATGCAGGCTCACATTTCTCTGTTTCTGAACCATCCTCTTGTCCACTTGCGAAAGTTGCAGTGAAGTTGAAATGTTGAGGAAAAGGAACAACGGCTTTGTTGTTACATTGTGGGTAAAATATTCTTCACATAAGTTCCCCTTAGCACCTTTTTTACATATGTGATGTTCATTTTTTTAGTGACTGAAGCTAATTGTTCATAACAAGGTAGAATGCTGCAGCTGGATGATGATCAGATTCTTTGTGAGAAAAAAGAAACACAAATTCATGTAATGCCAGGTATACTGCAGCTGCGTTATCATGGAATTGCCCATTAGTAATGTAGGAGATAACCTCCAGGATAAACTGTCATCTGAGAAAATCACATATGAAATCACTCCATGAAAGCAAATGGACAGAGAGACAAAACCAATAATGAGGGTGAGACAATGGAGTGAGAGCCAAAACAATAATGGAGCGAGAGCCGCATGGTGAGCTTTAGTTTCAGGTTGTGTTTGTGTGCTGTGACAGAGCTCACTCTGCTCTGCAGCATGCCGAAGACTCCACTCAAGCCTGATGAGAGTTCCAAAGGGTTTTTCTACAAATTCAACTTATCTTTCAAGTTACAGTCATAATCAGAAGACCTACTTAGGCCGTTTTCACTGTGAATTTCTGTGCTTCTGAGTCATAGATCTGATGGATTATGACCGATTATATATTATAGTAGCCCAAATGAAAGTGGGTCTTAAAAAGGTTCTCCCACATAAGGTCTCCTTGGCAACAGTTGTTTAAAATTTTTCTGAAAGTGATAAAAAAAATCTTTGGTACTAAATCTGCATCAGTACTGCTGTTTGTGTTAAGTTTAAAAAAACCCAACAAAACCCAGACAGGGTAGGGAGGAAAAGTTCACTGTAAAGAGAGATGAATCCCTTTCCATTCTTCCTAGCCACTGGTCACACATGAATCTTAACTTTAGACCCAATTTCAGTGGCAGAAATGTTTGTAGGAAATAGGCAAACCGACCACTGTGAGGCCAGCATTGTAGTCTGGTGTCATGAGATCCTGACATCTCTAGACAGAGTGAGGTGCTGTCAGTGTTTGGAAACTGTATCAGCATTTCCTGCACTGATGCGACTCTTGCAGCATTTCCTTTGCTCTGCAAGCCTGGTACAAAGAGTTCCTGTGCTGTGTCTCTGGCAGAACCCTGCTGCCTCCATGGGTGTAACTAAAAGAAGTATTTTCCTACAAAAAAAAGATATTCTTACTACTCTTTGTGCTTTGTATTAGACTGCTAAGGCTAGGTTTGCTCTAGATAAACTTCCTGGGCTTTGTTAAACTTCACGCTAATAATCTCCTGAGTCTACTGTCCTGAGAAGGGATGTAAGTAGGACAACTTCTAAATCTCATCAACTGTGAGCTTGGCATGAGTTTGAAAATGAGCACTTAAGCTATAAATTTGATGGGGTAAGGAAGATAGAGTAATCTTTGTGTTCTACAGGCAGTGTTTAGTGTATGGGATTGTGTCCCTTGTTTATGGCTGCTAGGAATGACAGCACTAATCATTGCTTTCTTTGACTGCTTTTATATAAGCCTGTTTATAGCACGGGACTCCTCACATTCCCGTGACATTAACAGCTGCCAGACTACAAGCCCAAGTGTTTGAACTGAGATACCTGTTTTTCAGCCACTGAAATACCACGGCTACGGGCATTGCTTTGCAGATAAGGAAGGGCCCTCTCTCAGTAGAGCCCCGTGGAAGTAGTGGTTTCAGAGGCAGACACAGAGAGATGCCCTGTCAGAGTTACTGAGATGATAATGTCTTTCACTAAGGGATCCCAGAATAAGGGCCACATGGCAGCACTGCTTGGAATGGCCTACATTATAAATGGCACCAGTCACACTGAGGACAAAGGGAGCACGTGTAACGTATCCATTTTGTGCCCTAAAGAGCTGTAGAAACAGCCAAAAAGCATCGGAGGTGCCTTTGGTTTTTGCTGAATGTCAGGCTCGCTGTTGGGTTTGCGTATGACTTCAAGGGCTCCTGTCTTAACTGAGAACGTGTGAAAATTACTCAGTGTCACATGCTATGATGACACTTTTTTAGTCCAGTGGTGGGTGCAAAGCAGTTTCCAAAAGTATGGAAAATGAGTCTGCAACCTGCAGAATGTCGGGGCAAAAATTGGAAAGACTGGCAACCTGTGACTGTTGCCTTCTGCAGCACTTCAGCCTTGACTTGCAATAGCCTTTTATTACCTGGCTCTCGGCGCTGCCTTTGCAGCCCCACCAATTTATCAGCAGTTTTGCAGAATTTGCTTGGCTGATCAGACCAACCATTTTCACTTGTGACCCCAGCCTGAATTTGAGCTTGAGCCATAGAGGTGAAGAGCTTGTCTGTTAGCCCACGCCGCCGCACGCTCTTGCCGTGCCAGCACGCTGCTCTGCAAACAGCTGCTGGAGTACAAAAGGCCAAAGGGAAGTGCCTCAGTGTCACCCTAATCCTTTCACACCTCCGAGTCACTGGAACACGCTCAAGTGCATGGTAAGCTACAGGCAGTCTCTCCAGTGCAGAACAGGCTGTTCAGTTGACTTTAACTGAAATATGAATCATCTCAGTCCTAAATTATTTTAATCCAATCAGTCATCTGTGTTAAAGGGTGTAAAGAGACAGCAAAGTGGAAAGAATGGCTACCAAGTACAGGATACAGGACACAAATAAAGCTGCTAAGATGAGATGAAATATGAACTAATAATGTTTTATTCCAAATGCCACTGGGGTTACAGTGTGAATCACTTGGAGAGATATTCGGGTGAAATGAATTTTGTAGGCTTCCCCCTGAATTATTTTTATAGTCTCAGTAGAGGTGAAGGGAGTACGCACATGAGTTTTGAAGTGCTCCCAAACAAACTCTCCTAATTAATATATGCTTTTCAAGCCTCTTATAAGTAGATGAGCACGAACAGCTGTAGTTCTTTTTATAGACACAAACTAATCTCTAGTACATGTTGGAGATGAGGGATATAAAGAACAACATGCTGTGGATTCGTAAGGCTTTTCTAGCCATGGAACTATTCTTTTTATACTCTCTAAAAGTGGAAGAGAATGCAAGAGTGCAGAGTACAGTCTTCAAGAATACTACTTGGGAACAAATCATGGCAGGAGCAAAAGGGTCTGTCTCTTAATGACACATACCATGCACTTCTTATTAACACATGAAACAGCACGTGTGAGTTTTGACCTATTTTCTTGACAGGTGCAACCTTTTGCAAACCGTATGAAATGTGCGGCGTCCACTAGCACTTCTCCCCAGTTTCCACCAGCCCGAATGGCCTTCATGACACAGAATGAGAAAAATTACATTCTTCATGTTTTAAAATAATGTTGAAAGCCTAAGCAATAAGTCATAGTAAAAAAAACTTAGATAAGGTGAATATCTTTGAACATGCTTCCTGTTTGAAGGTGATATGTTTGCTCTCTTCTTTCTCCTTATTGCCAGCTGCATATATCACCAGTTTAATATTATCCTCTGCCTGGAGACAATATCCGCTGTGGTAGGTGAAGGGAGGAACTGTAACAGCTCCTTTCCTTCTCTAATGCCTGTGATTTCATTTATGTAAAAACATCCCGGATGTTGAAGAGTTTCCTTTGGCAGTTTTTTATTAACCTGACCAGCCCAATTTTTCATGATCTGACTGCTGCAGAATTCATTATCACTCCCATTTTTAATTTTAATAACCTTCCTTTTAATAAACCTCATTTTGAAGTAAATTTCCAAAAGTTTCCTCCAAAACAATGCCCCAAATCTTCTGGAACCCACTGATTACTTTTTTTTTTTCCCCCTTCAAAGGAATAAGATGGTTGCATTTTTATTGGTTTTTATGGCTTTTTTCTGATGTGACATAAGGTAGAACTGGTTTCCTTGGGACAAAATTACTTGCTGGGTTCCCTCCATTATTGCACCCAAAGGGAGAACTGCTAGAGGGGCCGTGCAGAAGAGCTGTTGCAGTAGATCTTTATGCCCTGTGCTTTTGGGCTCAGGAGGTATATACCCCCTCTGCGGACTGACCTGTCCTCATAATTCTTGTGATGCAGACTGCTATGAATTGCAAATTAATGTTAGCCATTTATTCTCATGTTAGAATTAGCATCGAGGAAAAGCAGAAAATCACTATTTCATAGGACTCTTCTCCTTTCCTTTCGGGGGAAATAAGTGCAACTCCATGGACTTAGTCACTGTGGAAATAAGCTTCAGCTATACGAATGCTGCTGTTTAGAGAAGGGAAAAATTAAAATGTTGAAGTGGGGATGGTGTGGATTCCACACATCCCTAGAACACCTATTTTTGGAGAACTAACCTTTCTCCTCCCAAGATTTACTTTAGAAAAGGACATCTAAAGGTAAACCACTTTGAAGTATTAGGAGGCAGATGTATTGACTTAACCATGAGACATCTCAGTGCAAACACTGTTTTGAATTCTGCATTCTTCTGGTGGAACCTGCTAGAGGAAAAGTGGAAGAAGTTTCCTAATACTTTCATATAGCTCTGGGAAGGCTAGCTAAGAGTGGGTTAAACTGGTCTCTTAAGGGACCGTTAGAAAAAGAACTATGGGAGGGACAATAATAGCCTGTCCTCAGTGTTATTTCTTTCTCTTCCTCCAGCATCTCAGAAATTAAAATAAAGATCTGAGACTTCACAGTACTGCTAACTTGCCTTTTAACTGGACTGTAGAAGAAAGCGAGGGAAAACGTGTTACTAATGAAAGAGGGAGCACTGACTGACTC
Source organism: Chloroceryle amazona (assembly GCA_027560015.1). Classification (NCBI taxonomy): domain Eukaryota; kingdom Metazoa; phylum Chordata; class Aves; order Coraciiformes; family Cerylidae; genus Chloroceryle; species Chloroceryle amazona. The sequence continues at coordinate 32,545 of JANHFX010018607.1, read as the reverse complement.
ATTTGGTTGAGGAACTTCACAATAATGAAGAAACCAACTTTCAGGAAGTAAAATCTCTCTGTATTATTTTTCCATAATCGCTTTGAAGTTAAACTACACTAAGTGAACAAAGGCCAGTTTTGAATCTCCTACTACCCTTTCCACTCAAGTTAATCCTAGGAGGCTTGTAGGTAAGATCCATGCAGTGCTGGAATCTACCCGAGCAGATTAAAATCCAGGTGAAAGAAATTGTTTCCTGAGCTGCATAAAGAATAAATAATAAAATTACAACGTGAATCCGATCAAGAAGAGAACCACTGAGGAGAGTTCTGATGCTTTTCAGCTTAATCTTCTTGCTTTTACCCTTGCTTGTCTTGTGTTGTGTCTTTGTAGGAGCGGTTAAGCACGATGTAGGAAGGTGTTCTGGATTCTGCTGGTCCCTAGTTGCTCCAGAGGCATTAGCTAAGGTAACATGCTGGTTTGCAACACTCGTTAGCTGCTGGACTTCTTGTTCTGCTTTTGGCTGTTGATCTTAGGGTAGAGGAAATTGGAGTTGTATCTGGAAGACAGCTCTACTCCTTGGGCATTGCTGTATGCTACTGTAATGCTGGGTATCTGGGCAGATGAGGGTCCATGGTTGGACTCTCCTTTTCTTTGTGCAGTACCATTCAGGCTCTCACCTCTCTGCAGGATGCAAGGATTTAGAAGAAACAGAAATCACATCTACAGGGAGATCAGGTTGCATCATCTATGACAAAGGTGCATATATTTAGATAAGCACTTTGCCAATCCCCACGACTAACCCAAAACCAAACTAACAGGGAAAAGCAGACCTCAACATTTCATTTTTTTTAATACTTCATAAACAGCTTATGAGAAAAGACAGCTAAACAAGTTGATATACTAAAGCACAGATTTTGTGTTTGCCACTTGATGAAAGGCCAGGCTAATGACAGCGTATTTGACTGAACAAAAGTGCTGCCAATATCCTCAGTCTATGAATTAAGTAAGAAGTCCCTCCTTAGAAAGGGACTGTTGAGCTTCACCGGGGCAAGGGATGATGTCAAATGTCGTAACAGTATGGGTAGTTTGAAGGGGGAAGCAAGCTAGAGAATGAAGCGAATACAGGAATTGAGGGAAGATTATTTAGCACTTTTTGACAACAGCAGCATTAGCTGTCACTTGCACAGGACCAAAAACTGAGGGTGTTAGGATGAGGCTAGCAATAGCTCATAAGGATCAATGCTAAGAATAAAGGGGAAATGTAAGATGTTTATATTACACTGGGGTTAATACTGCAAAAATAATATTGGCTTGTTTTCATCTGTCAACTCTTTTCTCTAATTTCCATGTCTGTCAAGATTTAAGGCAAATTGACTCACTTGGGGCAGATGTCAAAAAAATTTATCAGTATGCTGTAGCTTTGCTACGTGGAAGAAGAAATAGACACGAGCACATCATCTTACTGAATAGGTAATATGGCATGTCTCAAAAACTTAGGCTGGTTCCCTCCAGCTTGCATTTTTGTAGGTGGTTGTTGCTACCCAAAACAGAGAACATTAAATGGTTAACAGTGAATCTTTGTACAGCAGTACTTGCCACAAGAGTATGTTTGTCTTGGAAGTACAGCCATCAGAATTGTTACCTCAGCTTATTGTGTATATTATTCATATAAAAATTACTGCTTCCACGTTCTACCAAGGAGATCACAGACATCATCAGGGGACATATGGAATTCAAGAAAATATTCAAGTTCCTTAAAGAAGCTGGACTTAAGGAAAACCCTGTAGTACACATGTTTTCCTTCTGCATACTTTCAGCCGTGATCTTCCCTTTGTGGTCATGCTTTCTGTATTGTTCTGGAAGTACCATGTGATTTTTACCATCTCAAGAAATAATTTAATTTGTGCTCAGAGACTGGGATTGTCATTAGTTTTTGTTCCCTCGGTTTGTTACACCCATGCCAAATATTAATCATTCTTACAGTAGGTCTAGCAGTGTACTCTGTGACATTCAGTTCCACCATGGATATATCATCAGCATCTACAGCTGTCTGAAAAATGAACAGAAATAAGAAAGACATAAATGACATGTAAGGATGTCACAATATTTTACATACACAAACCGCAGAATATAGGGAAAAAAAAAAGGGGGGATAGCAGAAGACTGACTGAAAAGTAGTGATATGCTAAAGATAACCTGGGCTTTTACCTCTCTCCATATGTGATCATTTGAGAGCAAATTATGAAAAAATGGAAAGATCAGCCAAGTGATTTCGACAGTGGAATACAAATATGAGTGAGTGCACACTTAAAGCCAAACACAAGGCAACATAGCATTCAGATCCTGAGATCACTAAAACAGCACCGTTGCATGTCAGAATTGCAACAGAGACGGCTGAATAATGAACCAGGGTGGAAATGAAAAGCTGATGACCTTTTATAACCTCTTAAGTCATTACTCATGGTGTTAATTCATAGGTTATCCCCATCTTTGCAGGAACCTTCATGATTAATGATGGTAAAATATGCAGATTGGTTAACCTACCACTTGTCAAAGAATTTAGTTATTACACACACATTGTTACCTTCTCACAAATCCCAGAATCATGGCTCTTCAGTTTGGGTTTGACTCTTCTGTCACTAGTTTGAGTTGTGCCTTTACACGTTTCATAGGCAATTTGTCTGCTAGCGTGTCTGGATAACATACTGGGGCTACCAGTTTCCGTGTCAATAGAACCCTAAAATGAATACAACCAAAACAATCACTCTGAATTCCTTAGAATTCCATCCCATTTCTCTCATGAGAATCAGTTTTACCTAGACAGAAATTGTAAGAGAGACGGATACTGTCTAAAAGACATTTCACCAAAGTTATGCCATGCATGACTTGATAAAGTCTTTGCTTATGAAAGGTACAAATATCAAGTCTGTTGAGCCTATAATTCAGCTTACAGTTTTGATACCCCCCGCCCCCTCCACAGGATGCACTGCAAAATTTCAAACAACATGGTGTTTTGTTATGGTCTGATATTAAAAGTTCTCTGAGGCACCTCGTAGCTCCGAGGTGACAGTTTTCCCAATTAGAAACCACAGGTGTTCGGAGGAATTAGGGTTGAAGTTTCTGAAGGGGCTTGGTTTGAAGCGGAAATAAATAGAAGGAAATGTCTGGGGACTGCAGAATCAAAGCACTTTAGAAGCATTTTGTTTCAGGAAGGAGCTGTGATTTTATAAACTTTGTTCTAGTTAAACAAAACAGAAAAATAAACTAAAACCCCCAGCACACCAGATTTTTCTGGAAGTCAAAGATTCTGTTCCTTTGCCTCGCTCTGTCAGCCTTTTCATTACGGTGATGAAGAGTAACAGAATTCCACAGATTGTAATAAACCACTGAGATCATAATAAACCCCACGCAGCACAGGGGGTTGTGATGAGCAGCTCATGACAGACCGGCCTGTTTTCTGTCTGCATTGTACTTGGCCTTAAAATGGGGGAACATAGCAGTGCAATATACTTTCTAAACTTGTTTCATGCAGCAAGGGCTTTTCATAAGCAATCTGTGTGCTTTGGATGTAGTTTCCATTAGGTGAGGTACATAACTGCTTGAAAATGCTCAAAGCAATTAAGGATCTTTTCAGTATTTGTTCCTTTAAATTATTGATATGTTGACAAACTTTCCCGGGGAAGAAAATAAAGATAGGAGGTATAGAAAAACATGAACTTTGATGGAGCTGGAGAAAGTGGCCTGATGAGTCCGTTACTATTAAAAGAGAATCCCGATTGGTAATGCTATCCCAGGATTTAATACGTAATGGATTGATTGCTCTAAGGAGGATCAGGATCATTTTTCTCTGTAACTGTGGGGAAGGATTTGAAAACACAGAAGAAGGGGAAGGAAAAATTAGTTTCATTTGTAACAGTGCCACTCAAGATTGTATTTCCAGAAGCAGCTTCCTAACTATCGAGGAAGCAATGATACAATTATTACCTTGACTATGAAAAAGAAGCAGCAAGAAAAGTATGGGGTTTTCATACATTTGAAAAATTCTTTTGAAACAATTGCAGTGAACTCACGTGCTTAGTTACTTAGTAATGTAACTTGGGGTTGCAAGAGAGAGCCTAGGATGCCAAATATCTGCCCTGTTGTCAGCTGCTGTGCAAAACAGTTGGTTTCACTTAGACTGGCAGCAGCAAGCTGTTGAAGTCTTCTGTGAGAATGATTCTTGGGTGGATTTACTGATTTGCCTAAAGCTGATGATTAATAGGTTTCCAAATACATCCCACTTCATTTTCAGAAAGCATTACCTTTTTTATTACAACCTTACTGTCACTAGAGGACTATTTAATGATGAGCAGTTTCTTTTTTTGTGCATGCCCAGGGTCCAAATCTGTGGTCAAACATATCACAGAACTATGATCAGACTTTCAAGGGTGCTCGGACTCCAAGCTTTCATTTCTTTCTGAAATTCCCATTGTACCTTCTTCCATCAGCATTGCCAACCATCAAGAATACAAAGATCTACCTTTTGCTTTTACACTTCAGCCTTCTCTGTCTTTTATTTCACTTTGTCCCTCCACTTCCAGTGTCGCTCTTGTAATGAGCACTGTAATGCCTTTCATCTAACGAACCAATCACTTTGAAGGACTCTATATGACAATTAGTTAGTTTGCAATTAAAAACGGGCGTATGGGAATTGTCTCCCTTACTGATTCACTGTCAGAGACAGATGACAGTCGCGTTTTTCCTTTCTGTGGCCCACTTATCTCAGAAGACTGGCTGCTTACAGTCGCTCGTCTGGAAGAAGGATAACTGCTGAAAGACCGGGAGTCTTTAGGAGAAACTCTCAGCAGGGATCCAAGGCAAGGAACATATGTTGCAATGGCTGTTCTAATAGATGAGAGGTAGAATCAGTTAGATTTTTTTCTCTTAGCACAAAAATTCAGTCATCGTGAACAATGCATTTATTCAGAGAGATGAACTAATGCTGGACGGACTGGAAAATTACTGGGCACAAAAAGAATTTTCCAGATATCCAGTGTCTCATACACAATCACCCTGCAATATCATTTATTCACAGTGTTCTGCAGAACTCAAATTTATTGCTTGACAGGGATAAGGGCATTAAAATATAACTCTTTGAACAGGAGGGAGCTGTTAATAGGAAGTTTTATATGTTTTCAGTTTAATCAGGGAAAAAATAAAATTCTGTCCCTTTAAACTGAACCTCACAGAAGGACCACATAATGAATTATTTTAATCTTCCCCTAAGCAGCTATTCTAGCTTTCTCTTACACATCTGCTTGCCAGCTATCTGTAGTACAAAATGTGCAGTTCTAGTATTGCTTTCCTAATATGCGACGTAAGGAAACTGTTTTGCCTAACTTTCCTCTTCCTCCTGGCCTTCCCCACCTAGCTGCCAATGCCCACCTCTATCTACTTCCTCGTTAGGTCTCTGCACCAAGTGAAACGATAGCATACATATGGCTTGGCTGCCCTCCGTCAGATCCCACAGCCTGCATCTGCCCTTGATGTGGAAATGGCCTTGGATGTTACAACTCAGAAGAAAAATCTGAAACAGGAAAGTCTGAAGTTCCCATGGGGAAGAGGTGGATTGACTTCCTGAACTGCATCTCTCACTGGTCAGCTTAATTTAACAAACTGCTATCTGCAACACTGACAAGTGTCTGCGCCTCTCATAAGGTAGTTAAAAAATTTATGGTGCTTTCCTCTGAGGTGGGAAGGTCTTTACTTTTTATCATGTATTCTGTAAGTACAGATCAGTATCCATAAACATCTCTAACTCCCATCTGCACAGTAATTTGTTCCAAGTACAAATTCCACTGACATTTACCAGGCATTGAGAAGTTTTGTCTTAGGAGGGCAAGACTATCTTGCAGAGGTCAAGTCAGCAGGTAAAACAGAGTTCAGGTGCTAGTCCTAAGTCACAGTTACCATATGATTTTCTTTGCTGTTTTAAACAAAGCTTCTAGGAGTGAACTTACCTGTATTTGGGGTGAGTGATGGCGTAAATGATGGGGTTATGGATGACGGAAGCTTTAGCAATCACAGCTGGTATGGAGTTCATGAAAGGTGTTAGGATGTGGGAGTACCTAGGGTAATGCAAATGCATTAGAAGTTTAGTGTTACGTAGTCTATGCTGTCATACTCTGAGAAGACAATGCTTTATTAGTGTTCTAGAGACTAAAAGGGGGTGTTCTGCACTCAAACAGTGAGAGAACAAACGTTAGATCCTTTGCTGCAAAGATCAGCACCTAATGGCATTCCTGAGAAATAGCATTTTCTCGGGTCTTCTCTTGCTGTGGTTCACTGTGACGGCTCGGGGAGGGGGGAGTAATTCCCACGTTGGTTATCCGAGGGCCATAGTCTGCCTTCGGTAAGGGAAGGTGCACTCAGCAGAGTATCTGTCTGCTCCAAACTCAGCAGGTACACTCGCTGAGGAACACGTCCCTGTATAGGTGTGCAGAATGAGGCATTATAGGGAAAGATAACTAATAAATCTGGTTTCCTATTCAAACTTCATTAATTGATCTGAACTAAAAAGTTTCGGGTGTCATATGTTATGCTCACGTTTTCCTGTGGCCATGCATACATGCAGGTGATGTGACCCTCAAGGATAAAAGAACTGTGACTGATGTCTGTCTGCTGTGCTGCTATCAGCCAGGTAATTTTTGAAGCCTTGGTTAGCAGAAAGTCAATAGAACAGCTCAACTGTAGTCTGGTGCTGAGCTGTGTACAGATACTGTATCAGTAGTATCATGCTTTTGTTGAAGTAACTGCATAAAATGGAAATTAAATAGATGAAGGACATGCTTAGATGATTTATACTTACAGTCTTCTCTATCCAGCATCACAAAGCTCCCTAGTGCAGGTATTTTCAGCTTGCTTACACATGTAAGAAATGTCAGCAGTTTGATGTAACATAATGAATAGACTGCTGTAAGTAAAACAAGGGGAGAAGGAAAGGAGCATCAACCCCTGGGTGGTTCTTTTGGGGCCGTTTATTTAGCATTTTGGTGCTAAATAAACTTCAGATAGTCCAAATACCCTAGCATAGAGAATGTGCATCCAGAAATCATCAGCACAGTACTGTTATGTTGCCAGTAATAACTTTCCTATTTTCTTTTTCCTTTGTTTTTTTCATGTTTTTTTCCTTTTTTGTTTTAAATTCAAACTAAGAAAAAAAATCAGTCAGCATGTGCCTCATCTGTTAAATGTCACTCCTAAGATTGTGAAGGTTTTGGATGCACTTTAGGCATTAAACTTGACAAAAAGCTTTGACTTTTGACTGTCTTTTACAGTTTCACACCTTTTGCTTTCACTAAATATTCCTGTGCTGATACATTCATAATTACCCAGCAAAAGCTACCAGAGCAACAACAGAGTATGGTGACCAGGAGATGACATAAAGTAAGATGATAATCAGTGCAATTTTGGCCATCTTCCACTCATTCTTCATCCTCTGATACCGTTTCTGGAACTCTTTATTTCCATGTTTGCATCCAAATGTCTGAACAGATCTAGGGGAAATAAACATACAAAGAAAAAAAAAAAAAGAGGTAGGGAATTGAGCAAATAGCTTCATAAAATGGGGCAACAATTACTCTTATCCTAGCTTAAGCCAGAGGTCCTGCACTTTCCATGTGTCTTAACTTATTCACGTGACCAGTCCTTCACAATTTAATGCGTTTTTGTTGCACTAATCAGTGGCAAAATTCATATGTGCTTCAGTGAAGGGAACAGTCCTGTGCCAGAAGAATCTCCACGTAAATCAGGTCTTCGGGCCTGTTGAGCAATGCTGATATTTAATATAGCTACTGAAGTCGTTGCTCCTCTAGGTTGATTTCACTACCTCGCTCTCCATCCGTACTGCCGAGCTGTGTGACTAGATATGCTGATAACTGATAGTGACTAGATATGTCCTGCTGATACAGGACAGACATCTACAGCTTACAAAGGTAGTGGCAGACACTGGCCTTTGTTTTCACAGCCATAGTTTTTGTTTCAGAGACCTGTGATTAAATGTTTTACCTCTTTTTCACCTGTTGTTAAATACGGTGTTTGTAGTTCAAATCGACCTGTTTTTCTGTGGAATAGTTGTTGGTATGCTGTTGTTCAGTGTCTCTGGTGGCCTTCTTTTGGTTAATTTCTGTAGTGCTTTCTCATCCTTCAGATATCTGTTGCTGCCACTCATACCCTTTTCCACAGTATACTGAACAGCTTTGGGTTAAATTCAGGGATGGCATTTCTAAGGATCATGCTTCTTACCGTGTTACCTGTCGACAGGTTGTCCACAGGTTGTTGACAGGTTGCCTGCTTTCCTGTCTCAGTCATGAATACAAATTAAAAGTGAAAATCTTCCCAATTTTCTTCTGTCAGCCTTTGTTTTAAGAAAATAAACAGGATAATTAAGACTGTTGGCTACTTACCTGTTGGCCTTCTTGATAGCCTCAAATATAAAGACATAGCTGTAGATGATAGCAATCAAAGGAATGAAAAACACGAAGCAGAAGAGCAGCATTGTGTAGGCACGGACTGATGGTGTGAAAGTCATGTAGTCCCAGGAACAGGAAGTTAGCAGCCCTTCGGGAACATAAGCACCTGGAAAGGAACACAGAAGGCATAAGCCATGAGGTGATCCTTATTCTGAGTGCAGAAGTTAGACCCTCAGCATAACATGCAGTTTAGTCCTGCTCTCTTAAAAGGAAGAAGATTTTAAAAGGATACCTGATTCTACATTTAAAGCACTCCCTAGTTCTGTGTAATATCTTTATCTGGGCAAGAGGATCAAGGGCACCTGCAGTAGTTTTGCAGATGACACCATGCTGAGCAGGAGTGTTGATCTGCTTGAGGATAGGGAGGCTCAGCAGAGGGATCTGGCCAGGCTGGATTGATGGGCTGAGGCCAGTTGTGTGGTAGGATTTCCACAAGGCCAAGCACCGTGTCCTGCACTTGGGTCACAACAACCCCAGGCAATGCTACAGGCTTGGGGAAGAGTGTCTGGAAAACTGCCTGGTGGAAAAGGGTCTGGAGGTGCTGGTTGACAGCCATCTGAGTATTAACCCGCAGTGTGCCCAGAGACACCACAGCAGCCAACTGCATCCTGGCTCGTATCAGAAATAGCGTGGCCAGCAGGACTAGAGGAGTGTTCGTCCCCCTGTACTCGGCACTAGCGAAGCTGCACCTTGAATGCTGCCTTCAGTTTTGGGCCCTTCACTGCAAGAAGGACTTTGAGGTGCTGGAGCGTGTCCAAAGCTGGTGAAGGGTCTAGAGTACAGCTCTTAAGAAGGGTGGCTGAAGGAATTGGGGTTGTTTAGCCTGAAGAAAAGGAAGCTGAGGGGAGACCTTATTGCTCCCTACAGCTACCTGAAAGGAGATTGTAGTGAGGTGGAGGCCACTCTCCTCTCCCAGGTAGCAAGCATTCAGACACAAAGAAACAGCCTCAGGCTGCACCAGGGAAGGTTTAGGTTGGATATTAGAAAAAGGGTTGTAAAGCACTGGACCAGGCTGCCCGGGGAGGCGGTGGAGTCACCATCCCTGGAGGGGTTTAAGAGACGTGTGGATGCGGTGCTGAGGGACATGGTTTCGTGGTGGACTTGGCAGTGCTGGGTTAACGGTTGAACTTGATAATCTTAAAAGTCTTTTCCAAGCTAAACAATTCTGTGATTCTTTTTTTGTTCTTTTACTTTGTTGCCCTATTGTATTTAGCAGCCTAAGGCTGAAGATCAGAAAAAAAATGAATAATTTAAAGATCTTAAATATTGTTTAAAGTTCAGCACAGTAAGAAGGCATCTCTCCAGATACTTCTGTGGGTCTTGGGTCTGACCCGTATTGTTTTTAAATATCGCCATCTCCTGTCAAATTGCTGTCTCCCCACAGAATAAAAGTAGACTGATTGCTACCACTTTAAGCTTTTGAATATAAGATAAATTTCTGTGAGAAAGAGATAGATTTATTGTTCAGATCAAATTAATTTTGTTGTGAAGTTGAGTACAAGTTAAAAAAAATCATTCATACGTACATAATATTCTGCCTGAAATAAAATACAATCTCCTTAAAGAAATCTTTCAAACTGTTAAGTAAAGAAATTGTCAACAGCAGTGCCTTTTTACCTTTGGATTTTCACTTTTTACAGTGATAGTTTTTGTTGAAGTCATGAAAATATTGCACCCGGTGTGCTCAAAAGCATCTGATTACTGTGTGAGAGTTAATACTGCGGGTACTATTAGATTCTAATTGCAAGATAACAGCACCCTTCAAGCAATTATTCCACCAACTAGGAATTTACAGTCTAAGACTAAATTGTCATTTGGTTGTTCTAACAGCTCCTCATTCAACTCGAAGCTGCTTCTCCCAGTACTGCAGTTTGTCTGCTCAAACATGCATCATGATAATAACAAGACAATAACAAAAATCTGCTGAAACTATGAAGCTGAGTTGGTCGCAGCATCCTTTGGGAAAATTAAACATTGTTGAGTTCTCACCTCTGCTGAGCTGACACATTCTCTTCTGGAATTAGAGATCACAATAACAGGCTGGAGTTTTGAATGATGAGTTCATTCTAACTTACTGACTCAAAGTGGTGACTCATAGGAAACAAATTCATCAAATAAGGAAGAATAACAGAAACTCTTCTTTGTTCGAAGCTGCAAGGCTCAGTACGTTGTGTGTTCCAGTTTGCAGGTGTAAAATTAGATTCACGAAAGTAAATGAGTCAGTTATTACTAAAAGCCATGCTTATTGGAAGCCTCAGTGAAGATAGCAATGGGTGAATGGAGAATGGGACCAATACCTAGTGCAATCTACCCATCTGGAACGTAGGCAAGACTTACTGAAGATGTACTTGCACAAAATGCTCAGACTGTATTCCTCTTTTATGTGAGTAAAGAGATTTAGATTGATGCTACTATCTTACACAGCACCTTTGGGAAAGAAAAAAGTAATCAGAAAAAAACATTAATTTGTTTATTTCACTTGTATATCATTGAATTTGGTTCAATGGAAGTAGGTATGGGATAATAGGCAGGTGCATCCTTCATCATTTTTGTCTTTATCTACCGCTCTTTATTCAGTATATAATGAGATTAAGGGGAAGTGTCACTGTAATACGTGATGGCTTTCTTTCTTTTGAGTAGGGATCAATACATATTTTATCAGTTCTCATGGTTTAACCTCTGCTGGCAGCCACGCAGCCTCTCACCCATCAATTGCACCCTGACACCCCCTCCTGGGGGATGGGAAGGAGAATTGTGAGGAAGAAAAAAAAAGGTGAGACTTGGGAGATTAAGATAAGGACAGTTTAATACAACAACACAGAGAAGAAAACAGTACTAACAGTACTAGTACTAATGAAATGATACACAAAGCAAGTAAGAGAAGTCAGGAGAGCTCTACCTACACCCAAGGCTCCAACTTTCCCTGCTCTAACCACACCAAAGCAAGTTAAAAACAACCCCACCACACTGGGCCAACCCTCCCCTTACATAGGGGCATGACTCAGTATAGTATTGAATATCCCGTTCACTGGTTCAACTGTTTATCCCGGCTGTGGCCCCTTTCAGCTGCAGCCCCTCCCAGCTGCTTGGGCCAGCAATTGTTTGTGATAATTAACCCCAAACCAGGACATCAGTTTTCTTCACATTGATTTATTCAAGCCTAATATACAAGCTATCAATTCAACCCTCTTCTGTACTTGTAACCAGTCTTTAATCCAGTGCTGTGAAGGAAAAAAAAATAAACAATTCCATTTCACTTACTCCATCCAAAGAAGGGCGGGAGGCTCCAAGCCAAAGAGTACAGCCAGACTCCTACCAGGATTATTAGGGCCTTCTTCTTAGATGTCACTCCAACAGAAGCCAGAGGTTTTGTGATGACAAAATATCTGTCCAAGGCAATCGCCGTCAAAGTGATCATAGATGTAATGCCAAAAAGAGCTCCGCAGAAGGCATACAGCTCACAGCCTTTCAATGAAGATGACAGAAGTAGCAGTGAAATTAATCAACCCATGCTAATTAATTTCTGGGAGAGTTCAAGTCTCTGTTTCTCGTGAACTAAGGGCTTCTGGAATTTGTAAAGCAATGGAACTTCAATTTTCCTGCAGCTGTAATGCTATTTCAAAGCTGCTGTCTCTCTTGCTAATTATACTATCCATGGAGATAAACTTCAAACATTTTGTTTGCTTGAATTGCTGGAGACAGTGAGACTTAACATATTGTCACTCACTGATCTCTGATGTTTCTAGTGGGATCATTTCAGCAGCCCATTAGTATCTTGTTTTACTGCAGCTCCCCTAGAAACAGCTGTTTTGCTTAACAAGGGATCATAACTACTTTGATGTCGTGGAACCACTTATATCTAAAGGTCAGCATAACTGAAGTAAATATGGAGACTATGAATATATTAATAAATTATTTTAATTATTCAAACAACCTAATGATTAAAAGCAGGGAGCTGGGTTGGCTTTTATTTTAACATGTATGCAATTCAACACTTCATGAAACTTAAAAAAAAATGTGCTTTGGGTCATCAGAGATCAAAAAAAACAACAGCACTTCTCTGACCTTCCTCTCTGCCGATACTTGCTGAAGAGGCAAAGACCAGTCTTCCTCTTACTGCAGTTATATAGGAAGGGTGAAAGCACCTTCATTCCACATCTACCTACTGCACAGGAAACATTCAGTTAAGATTTCTGTAGTGAAAACTCACTTTTGCCAGGCTTTCCTGCCTCACTTTGCCAGGTGCAAGTTACAGAGCAGGTTATTTAGAAGAGCTTTCAGGCTGGTGGTGCTTCTTTGTTACAGGACTTTGCCAGTGACTAAGTTATGAGATGACTGGGAGAGAATGCTGGCAAGAGGACATTGCCCATGTCATCTTTGTGTCTATCTCACGTATGTAACTTTCCTTTCCGGAGTGGGAATTGCTCACAGACAAAAATACTCAAAGAAAGATTTGTGTCAACATTGAAACAACGTTGAGAAAGGTTCTCAACATTGCAAGTGTAGCTGAGAATAAGGAAATAATAGATTAACTGCGGCTATGGTAAGAACATACTTAGCAATATCTTAGAAAGAATAAATACAAACCTTTCTCACCAAAAATCCAGCGTTTGTGGAGGCTGTTGGTGAAAAAAACTGGAGACTGCGTAATGGACATCAGGAAGTCACTAATAGCTAGATTGATGATGAGTATGTTGGCCGGAGTCTGAAGGCTCCTACTCCTACAGAGATCAGAAGGAATGTTGCTAAACGCTGCGGCACCGTTAATTACCTTGTTCCCCTTTCCTGCCAGCTTTGGCCGCTTCACAGATACCAAGGCACACTCCCTAGCAAGCTACCGCACAGTGCTCCTCGCTTCCCTCCTGAGAAGAGAAGCAAGGGTCAGTTTTACATCCTTACACTCCTGTGAGCTTTAGAGGATTGTTTTGATAACCTGCTCAGCAATGGCTCTAAATCATATTGTTCTTTAAGTATTCTGACCCAGTGCAGTGTGTGTCCGTGATTAACAGGAAATTAAAGTTGAGATACTCAATGGATTTCTGTATCTGGGTCGCATTAAGGGGGGAGGAGGGGAGTGCATTTTCTACTGCTGATAAAATCAACAGTGACTTCCAAACACAGGGATTAAGCAAACTCACTATGGACTGGATGAAGCATTTTGTTTTCCATTAATTCTCCTCTATGACACTTTACTGGCCCAGGCACTGCCTTTAAAGAGAGCCATAGTCAGCCTTCGGTGTATCCTGCCTCTGTCTTATTCACAGCATTATGGTACAGCATTTTAAAGGGTACAGATAAAAGCTCAACTGAGAGCTTCTCCATTTAGGACTCAGTGTAATATTTTAGTTCCTTTCTCAAATTTTCAGTCTTAGACACAACTGAAAAATACCAGAATAAATGCTGGTTTGCAGAGTCGGAATTGTCACAGTTGGAAAAGACCTCTAAGATCACTGTCTCCAAATGTCAACAAAACCAACCCCCCTAAAAACCCAAACCAAACAAACAAACCAACCACAAACACCTCACCACCCCACCAGAGCATATCCTGAAGTGCTTCATGTACACAATTTTTTAATACCTCCAGGGATGGCAACTCCACCACCTCCCTGAGCAGCCCGTTCCAGCTCCTGATGACTCTTTCAGTAAAGGA
>JANHFX010018607.1:8030-18303 GCA_027560015.1 Chloroceryle amazona | reverse complement strand
ACCCTCCTTCCATTCTTTTAGGAGAGGTCTAATGCATGGGGCTGCCTGCCTCGGCAGCGCCCTGGATGGACCTCTAACAGCATCCTCATTTGCCTGGTCCTCCAGTGCCAGAGCCCCGTAGCTGTTGTGTAGAGACAGCTGGGAAGGCGGGAGAGGCCAGACAGTGATTTGTCTGCCGCCCAGAGCAGGGACCTGTTTCCATTAGGTCCCCTCCTTCTGCCTGGTGAGAGGAGGGCAGGGGATCCTCTGCTTCTTTCGGAGCCTCCATCTGCTGCCTTTGCCTCAGGCTGTGGCTCCACCCGTCTGTCTCCCTCTCACACGCCCTGGTGCTTCTCAATCTCTCCACCTCTTCCTGCTCTGCCAGCAGGCTGAGCAGACTGACCTGGTGACAGCGCACACAGGTGTTGTCACTGCTGCCCTCTGGTAAGAGTGACAAGTCCAGGCATTCCGCACAGCCCGGGGCCTGAAGAGCTGCGTGCTGTCTGTAGCTGTTCAGTAGTCTGCCAAGTAACAAGATATTTCTTGTTTCAGGCAGCTGTTTGTCTTACTGTTTGCCATTCCTTGAGACTGCTTCGTAGGCATGTGCTGTGTTCTCCAAACCTCTGATGTACTTGTTACTTTGCAATCAGTATTCCTTTCTGTCTTTAGAACACCTTCAGATGAAGACGAGCTGTGTCCTCCCGTGGAAACCGCATTCCTCTGTGGGACCAGGCGCAGAGCTAAGCTAGCTCAGGTACTGCATCCTCACGTATCTGGTCTGCCTGCCAACACCTTTTCTGTTCTTAAGGCCGTGTCATTCACACTTAAGAGTTGGTATCTACTCTGAGTGCACATACCGAATCTTCCTATTTAATGCACCTCATAAATACATGCCTGAGTCCCAGACTCATTTTGGCTATGCTCTAGCGATTTAAGTCAACACAGCAAATTATCATGTAATTGCTATTATTTTATTACATTAGTGCCTAAGGACCAGTCATGAAGTAGAAGTCACTGGCCTCAACATCATGCCAATGCTCTGCCCCACTGTGACAAAACATAAACACAGATGCTGAAGATAGCACACTGTGGTCAGAGATCCAATGTCCTTCAGGGAGAAAAGTTGGAACGTGGCTTTAGTTAGAAGGAAATAAGCAAAGTATTAGCAAATGTGAAAGCCAGTAAGGAACAGAGGAGGCAAAGAACCCAATCAGCAAGCAGCAGGAGTAAGGAAGCATCTAAACCAGGGAAGACAGATGGGAGGCACGGGTGCAAACATCCCATCAGTCCAGAGCAGACATAGTTCAGCCAGGAGAAAAAAATTACTGGGAGGTTTCTGCTTCGGCTGCCTTTCAGCTGCTTTGCATATCCGAGAGATCCTCTGCAGTTTTGCTAACAGCTTTGCTATAGCTGTGGTTAATGGGAGGAAGTCAGAGGGAAGTGACAGGTTATCATTTTTTTTCCTACAGCAATGCATCTTGGTCCATTTTACCATATCTGCATAGTGTGATAGCATGCCTGCACTTCATTTGCAGAGCACAGTCAAGGTCCCGTTAAAATTCATCAATCTGAGTAGTTAAAAAAACATCCAAAAGAAATATACCTGCAGAAAGCATAGATGACCAGAAAATTACCCAGGGTTCCGGTGATACCCACTATAAGAACGACAACTCCAATCGTATAATGGGCATGGTCTGGGACATCCACTGTAGGAAAGGCATCGGGAACATCTTGCACTGTCATCTTCTGTGGAGTAAACAAGAGTTCATAGGTATATTGTCCACTTTTGCCGAATAAGCTGGCACATGCTTCTCTAGGAAAGGAAATTGTCCAGAATGCAAAAAGACAGCAAGCGAAAACAAGTCAGAGTAAGCAAATTACTCCTGTTAATCACCGTCAGGGGATAAATATGCCATCATCAGTGCAAAGGTTTATGTGTTTACTGTGGATTTAGAATTTTGGTGAAGAAAAGCAATCTGTTCTCTCCCCAAAGATACAGATAGAGAGGAGAAAAAGAGAAATGGAAAGGGACCCTGAAAAGGGTCTCGCATCAATTGCATCTGACATCAATTCATGTGGTACTTAACAACAAGTAAGTTTGCTGTAGTTTTCATTTCAGGCAAGTTCCTGTACCTGTGAAGCTTGATTTCTTTTGTCCTCCGACATCACTGGCCAGACTTCTTTAACTAAGTAGAAGTGATTTTCTATGGATAAACATGCATTTATTCCTTCAGCAGCACGGCTATTCCATTGCTCAACCCTGATTTGCGAGCTGCCCCCAAGACTGGGTTACCTGCCTGGCAACATTGAAGAAGAATCTTTTGTAAACTAAACTAAGGATCAGCAGAACTAAAACATAAACCCGTTGTACCTTATGCCTGGTTTCCATACCAGTTCTCTCTGCACTCTGCACTGAATGAAGGTGTTTTGCTCTCTGTGAAGTATGTGATAAAGCACTCAGTGAAAGCATTTGTGGTTTAATCAACTAAGAGGTCATAGCAAAATTCAGTAGCCAAGACTGAAGACTACAACATTTTAAATAATAATTTAAAAACATTTTAAGTATCAGGAGCCACAAACACATTTTTGGCTAAGTGACTCCAGGTGAGCAATGAAGCAAGCAATAAGGCTGCACCCAGGAAGCAGGATGACCTGACAGAAACTGAAAAGGAGAGAGCAGCTGTATGAACCATCATGGTTCTGCTGCCTTTTGCTAGAAGGTCAGGCAAGGAGACTTAAACACTCACCTCTGTGCAACTGCCACTGTCCTAAACATGTCTTGGCAGCAGCTCCAACCACCTAGTGGAGTCATGAGAAATGCCAAGCCCCACCCCCATTCATCTGCCTGGACAGGTCATGTCTCTCCTTCATAGCCAGGCTTTGCTCATCCGGGGTGGCACTCACTCTGGAATGGCACGCCATGACCACTGCTCATCTCTCAAGCTGGCAAGCTGCAGCCGTGGCATTCCTCGGCTACTAAGGTACAGGAATCACATCAGGGCTGAGAAAAGCCCAGCAACTATTTTGAATCCTCTGAAGCCTGCCTACTGCAAATACTGTCAGCTTGGCCGTGGCCTAGGATTCTGAACCAGGGAATTGCCTACACCAGGAGCTGTGCCTGTACCAAGCTTTAAGTAGTGCTGTGAGGCTGGGTATGTGCTTTCCAACCACAAGTACGGGCAGGTGGTGGCCCAGCGGTCATATGCGACCATTCCTCCTCAGGAAAAGGAGGGTTGCTGGGAAGAGAGGAGGAAAGTGCACAGAAATAGATATACAGTTCTCCCTTTTATGCTGCAGTTGAGGTAGTAGTTGGCATTCCCTGTTAGAGGGCAACTTAGAAGTGCCTTTGACAACACCCCAGTTACCAGTGGAAATGGGTATTTTCAGACAACAGAGGCAGACATCACTTCCGAGTCCATCTGTGAGAATGAGCTGAAGTTAGTCTATTTAAAACAGATGTGCCAGCAGCAAGAGGTGAACCCCAGGAGTGTCTGGAATTCTGGAAGTGATTGTCTTTGCTTATCTGCTGAAGATCTGCCTCCAGCAATCCTCGACAAGGAGAGTGCAGTCCCTGGGCTGCTGTTTTAGCAACAATGAAATCCTGGACAAATGCTCTGATCTTGGAGAGAGAAAATGTGGCTCTGACTGTTACAGTAATTGGAGCAAAATGCTAAGGCTGATTAACTGAATGACAGTAGCGTGGCGTTTATGGTTCGGGTTCCTGCAGCAAAGTGTGAGCTGGCATCACATCATCAGCATCAGTGGGCATCTTGCCTAGGTAGAAAGTGCTGCACCTAACACTCTGCCAGTAAAACGACAGCGAAAAAAGAATCCCACACTAATGGTGAGTGGAGAGGAAGAGTCTGAGATAGAACTGTTTTAAATAAATGAGATCAGGTCTTCTTTGGTTTGGGATTGGTTTTTTTATCTCCTTAGCTTTTTGACCAGAACAGTTTTTAACCGCTGTTCTACAGAGAGTTAATGGTGATTATTAATGGAATGGAGATTTCTGATGTTTGGGTTTTGTCTGATGTTCTCCCCTGTAGCTATCCATTTAATCAGAATTGGACCAAGGTAACAGAAATAAAGCAACTAAAGAAGCTTGTTTTGGGGAAAAGAACAGATTAAAATGGCTTTAATTTGAATTAAATTTGTAGAGGACTAAGGACAAGGAAATATTTAAAAGATAAATATAAATACACAGAGGAATCACAAGAGACAAAAGGTTATTTAAGGGACAGGAGAAAAAAAATGACATATTCAGGAATGAAACAAGTTCAGAATCCATAAAAATGTCAAGTGTGACAAAAATAAAGGAATAATATTAATACTGGAGCACCGATAAGACGTAAATAATCCTAAATATATGGAGAAAAATAAACATTTGCGACAGAGAGGAATAAATTCACGTAAGCCCACACTAAAATGTCAATTTATTCCTCTCTCTCACAGACATTTATTTTTCTCCATATATTTAGTATTATTTATGTCTTATGTGTGGACTTCCTATAGGCCTCAGATTTTTACCCCGGGGTCCAACAGGGCTGTTCTCTAGGAGCAAAAAGTCCTTTCACTGTTTTTGCTGGAAATACAGACCTGATTCAAAGCTGCTGTGAGTCCAGGTTGGCCAGCAAGGCATTACCTAGAGCCTAAGCACTTCAAATCTGTCACTGAGTTGCATACATACAGCTTCCTTACTAGAAGATGAAAACACATACCTGTGTCAAGTTCAGCTCTAGATCTTTTATGGGAGTTGAATGTCAAAAGAAAGGAGAGGGAGAAAGAGATAGTGCTTGAGGAAATCAGGTCAGCAGGATAATCGGAAAATCAGACAATTCCCAAAGCTTTTCTCTATTCAGCTTCTCCATCAGATTAGCCTTGTTTAGTCTGTCTTCTGTTGTCACCCCACTGTATGAATACTTGGTTGGCAGAGGAGAATAAAGCTCCCACTGTTGCAATCCGCACGGTAACAATTGTTCATTGAGAATATTCTGTTTCTGCTGCTCTGATAATACACAGCATTGTCGCCTTGGATGTTTTTCTGTTCAGCCTCCTTCCTGTAAGGACCTTGTAACAAAGCTAAGCAAAATGAACAGGCAAACCCAGCACTTCATGATATCTCTCCCAAGTGATACGAAAACACAGTTTATTTAATGTAACGTGGTTCAAAACACCACCAACCACACCAAAAACTGAGCTGAAAGCTGAGACCAGGCATTTTCCAGTGGACGGACAATGGCCTACACCCTTCCCGAGTCAACAAGTAAAAGATGCTTGCAGCTGAGGCTCTGGACCACTGGGTGCCAGTATACCCACAGACCAGCTGTGCGGTGGGTGGCTTCGATCGGTATTAGTTCTGTAGGAAACAATTCATTGGGAAGCAAAAATTTACCGACAGGCGATGTAAACACTGCACATTTCTCAAGCAAGCAAACAGAATGGTCATGGAGGCTGTGGAGGAGAGCAGAGTAGTAACTGTGATGTAACAAAACTTCTCCACGCTGACCACTGAGGGTCGGCTGGAGAACACCAGTAGCCAAGGGCAGCGGTTTAGTCAACCTTAAAAGCAGGTTTTCCAGTATTGCTTGGGTGTGTGAAAACTGGCCTTTTGCTAGAACTGTAAAAGAATTTGGGTTTTTCATCTCTGATAGGCATGGCGTTTATCATTTATCACTTATTGACACCCTAGTCTTGCCGAATCAGCCGGATAAGTCTGCTGGGGAAGCGCCGTAGTGATTCAGCCCAGCACTCCTGGCAAAGCATCCTGCCTTCAGCCACGGCTGGGCATTACACGGAGCTGTGACACAGGTACAATGAAGAGTGAGGCGCCAATTTCATTTTCACTATCAGGTCTTAGCAGTTGGTTCGTAGCCTAAAAAAGGATCGTTATCCCTTGGAAAGGATAATCTTATTGAAGGATATTTTTGTCCCCCATATATGGGTGTAATCCTTTTCTAAATCCTTTTCTACCATACACTATGTGAGTGTATTTCCTTCCATCGGGTTTAAGTGTGTCCTTGTGGAAACACCGTAGAAGAGAGGACAAACAGCTCGCTTTAATGCAGCCTGCCACCTTCAAATGCTCGTTAGTCTCCCCGAGGTAGGCTTGGTTACTGCCTGTGGCAGAACAGCTACAACAGAACTGACCGTGTTCTCAGCTATCGTTCAGTGAACTTGGCTGAGAGCTGCAAACTTCAGATGCTTTTGGAGAGTTTGGAGAAAGAAGGAAATGTTTGATAGATAAATATGTCTAAATCCTTGCTGTTCTCGCCTTGCTTGTGGAGGCTGCAGCACAACATGGAGCCTTGTTACTCTTTATTTATGGCCTGCTGCCACAGCTGGTTACAAGAGAGGCAGAATTCTTCCTGGAAGGTCGATTTGAGGAGCAAATTTCTCTTCTTTGAGAAGAGAGCAGCACACAGTCCCTTCTGCTAAGGCTTGGTGCGAGCAGAGAAGGGGTAATAATCAACGAGCTGCAGAGAGCTTAGGTGTAGGGCAGGACTTGGATTTTACAATTAAGTTTTTCAAGACCTTGCAAGATGTTGGCCTGAGAGCTAAAAGGAAAAAGGAATTCCTTTGCGGTGCGGGACAAAAGCGTGATTCTTAAGCGATTTGCCCAGGTTAGAAGGTTTATATCTAGATCAGGTAAAAAACCCAGGAGTGTCTGATGATTGCATCTATTCTATCCTGGGACTCTGTTTATTATACACATTTTCCTAAAGAGAAGGTTTTCTAAATAGTTGTTTCATAACTGATAAAAAACCCCAACCACACTAACCAAACCAGCTCACCTCTGGCCAACTTGTAGTCGAAAGTCCAGCCCTCCCCCCTCCTGCCCCACAGCACGGGAAAAACGTTTCGGCATAAGTGAATAAAGGACAACATGCAAAGAGTGTGGTTCAACTATCACGGGGGGAAAAAAAATATCTGTTCTTTTTCAGAGCAAGAAAAAGATCCCATCAGTTAATTACTGCCACTTGGAAGTATTAATTACGGAACTCCTCCTAAAGCTAGTGGTGATGATGGTAGGAAGAAGGCCATGCCTATGAATACTTGCGCTGAATATAAATCATATTTGCTACAGCCCGCTCCTAACATTCTCCCAATGGCAAGAGCTTGAAGCAAGGTTTAGTTTCCACTTGTAGGGAAAGAAAAAAACCTTATAAGGTCATTTGGGGATTCCAACATATTTCAGTGCTGGTTCTGATTGATTGATTTGTTGGTGTGACATTGTTTCAAAAGCCAGGAACAGAAAAGACTAGGACAAGGACATTTTTGCAGCTATTTCTCCCTGAACATCAGATGGAATGTATCTAACGTGGTGTAAAACAAGAGGAGTAAAGAGAAATGGAGACTGCAATGTCTCCATGTTTTTTAATTCATCTGGCTTCAAACTGTAGGCGTTGGTGTTGCAGAATGAATGTTTTAATGGAATAAAGCCCAAGTTTTGCAGTCCCACATGTAGCAGGTGTCTTTTTTCACCAGTTCCTACACATAACAGGTAATGAAGCCTCTTATTTACACAGTTTGATCTCTACAACCACTGGTAGGGTGAAGCTTTTTACATTACAGCAAATGGTATAGTTTAGAAAAATTACCAGAACTGTAATTTCCCAGGGTTTCTAGGTGCAGTGTTTGTGCTGCCTGCCTACAAGAGGCCTCAAACAAATGGTAGCACTTATTTTACTTCACAGTCCCTTGCTCTGATTCCGTGCTTGCCTCTGTAGGCTCTTACCCTGTCATGACAGGCATTGCAAAGGGGACTGTAATCCCACCTCAATTATAGTTCCAGCAGGGTGACGCCAACTGCTAAGCCCTCTTTCCAGTAGACAGAAGAGCTTTCCATAAATGATGTTTGTCCTATTGAGCAATTTGGATAGCAGATTTTGATCCTATCTTCCGGATTTAATCTCAGCCAAAAGCAGCACATATGGCTTTCAGTCCCAAAACTCTCTTAAACCAATCTTTCTGTCAAATTAAAATGCGAAAGTTTGAAACTACAATCACTTGACCTAGGGAGAGGAAATGGGAGGCTAATTACCTCTTTCATCAGGATATGGGGAAAAAATCCGTGTTTAATTTTCCAATGTAAATCACTCTGTCCCCAGAATCCTTTTCCATTTTGCTATGTGCCTTGCAGTCCCTCTTCTCCCTCCCTGCGTTGCACTGCTATCCTCTTTCATATGTTATCCACCTAATTTAATTTGTAGTGCCTTGGCTCAGGACACTTCTCTGCTTATTTTTCTGTAATACACGGTGCACATTCAGGTTTTATTAAAAAATAAGTAAGCAGACTATGTTTTTATTATGCAAATACTAAAATATTTACTGTTCCATCCTTATAAATTGGGATCAAACCGAGACATCCAATACAACATCCCATATGCATTAAAAAGTTGCAGTGTTTGAAACTTGCACACAATTTTTAAGTGTCTGCTGTGTTACGTGGGCAAATTCCTGGTGTGACCACATCAAGATTTGAAGTTGAATTTCAGATTTTAAAAAAATAAAAAATTAGCCCAAGCCATCTTTTTTGTTCTTTAATTGTAAACAGACTTTTGTGTAAACAGCAGGTGAACAAAAACTTTGTACATCCCAAGATACACAACCAGGAAGAGGACTTCTGAATTCCTATTGGGCTGGGCTTGTGGGGTGGGATGGAGAACGCTCTTAGCAAGCCCAAAGAAATTCCATCCCCAAGTGGCCCCATAACACAGTCTCACCTTCACAGTTCTAAGGCAATTTTCATTCTTTTTAGCACGTAACAACTGAGAAAGAGCTGTGATAGAACTTACGTGGCAAAACCTTCTGAGCAGCTCTCTTGGGTAACTGCAAATAACTCAGATTTACATAAGCACTCCACTGCACTTACAGACTATTAGAGAAATGGCAGGGATTTCAGTCTTTAAGAATAACACAAGAGAGCATTGTGTTTGGACCGCCAAACAACTTTTTAATGCACAAGAAGATGTTGTTTTGATAGCTTGCAACATATTTGGTGTACTTTGCCATTACACATTCCTCCCTGCCCATGCAATTCTGCTGGAAAACACTGCTTCTACAGTCCCTTCTGCAGTAAACAAAGAGTTAAAGGGAGACAAAGATGTTAACATTTTGATGCTCGTTATTGTATTGCAGCACTAGAAGTGTATATGCACCTTACATGTCCATTTCCCATTCTAGAAATACCAGCTTTGCCAGCAGAACTACTTGCTACAGCTTTTAGTAACAGAAAACACTTACTGCTGGGGGTCTAAGAGGCAGGTCCATCAGTGTGTAGACATTGGCTTCCAAGTCATTCCGGGCATTGAAAGACTCCACAGTTTTGGTGCCGTTGGGGTCCTCAGAGGAGCAAGAGATCCCCCTTTGAATGGGCTGATTATTCAGGTGAACAAAATCTAAGCGAAAATAGAGAAAGAAAAGCTCTCCTCTGAGCTGAAGTCAGCCAATTTACCTTTCTGTGTGTATGTGAAGAAGATTGATGGGTTCTCTGCAATTACGTGAGCTCCAGCGTAGAGTTTCTCACTAGAGCTTCAGATTGTTTCATGCCAGCTTAGCAAAGGGCAGCAGCAGAGGCTTCCATTTAAATATAGGAGACAGGCAGGGGCTGCACATGCCCAGTTTGAAGCTTGTTCCAACCAGATTCCAGCCTCACTTTAATGACAGTATAACAACTGATGCTTACTTAAAAGTGCTGTTATCTTTTTTTGCCTTTAACAGATTAATGTCTGAATTTAGATCCACATTATCCTGTATGAAGGCAAAGAAGCTAAGAGGTTGATTTCACTATCCATGATAAATATTGGACCTTACTGTTCGTTTCCACTGTACTGACAAATCAGTTTCTTGGAGCCTGCTTTTAAAGAAGATGTGTGTGTACAGTTCTGCTGAAATGGTCTGAACTCAAAATACATTCCGAGCTTTAACAATGCGCTTGTGTGCACTTCTGTCTTGTAGGATTTAGGTCATGGTTATTTGTTGGTCCACTTCTAAAAATAAACAAAAAAATAGGGATAAAACCCACTGACATCATCCTTTTGTGCTCTTAATTTCACACACACACAAAAAAGGACACAAATACCTT
Organism: Chloroceryle amazona; assembly: GCA_027560015.1. Taxonomy (NCBI): domain Eukaryota; kingdom Metazoa; phylum Chordata; class Aves; order Coraciiformes; family Cerylidae; genus Chloroceryle; species Chloroceryle amazona. Next base: position 8,240 of record JANHFX010018607.1, on the reverse strand, counting down.
AGGCAGAGAACAGCGAATAACCACTTGTTTCAAGAATTGTCTGCTTTCTTTTTCAGCGGTGCTAAGGCATATTTGTGCAGATTCTTATCCACAGAGTCACAGCCAGGGCTGGAAGGGACCTTAATGCCCATCCAGTTCCAGCCCCCCTGCCATGGCAGGGACACCTCCCACTAGAGCAGGTTGCTCAGAGCCCCATCCAGCCTGGCCTTG
>JANHFX010018605.1:9171-44112 GCA_027560015.1 Chloroceryle amazona | reverse complement strand
GCCGCCGCCATCTTTAGTGCGGGAAGCAGCGCCCACGCTAGGCCGCTCTTCGCAGCTGCCGCCCTTAAAGCAACAAGACCCTGTGAGGCATTTCAAACTCATGGCTACAGATAGTCCCCCCACAAAAAATAAAAGGCGGAGGAATAAGAAGCGTGATGGATCCAAGCTGCGTTGTCTACAGCTGTTACAAGCAGGCACGTAAAAGCCCTTGACTGAGATCTCGCTGAGTGTTGGCACAGAGCAAGTTTTTTTTCTCTCGCAGAATGACAGCAGAGCTAACTGGGAGAGGTTGGCTTGGTTTTGTGTAACCTTTCAAGCCAGGCATGGCTTTTGGTCACCCAGAACTTAAACTGACTGCAGCTGCATTATTTCTTAAAATCAGGGGCAGAAGACCCTGTTCCGGCTTTAATCTGTCAGCATGTGAAGAAGGGGAGGGCAGGGTCGGACATGGCTGTGGTTAGGGAGGTTGTGGTTCTGCTCCACATCTCATTCAAACTCCCTCCTCCCCTCTCCAGCTCTTATGTTGTACACCTCTAATATTGTAAACAACTGTTATACAGAAGATGCTAAAAATGCCCTATGTGAAAATCTACATAGAAGCAAAAGTGTAAGAGAAAATGTATTTCAAACAAGTAGTTTCTTTATCTAGAGCATCCCTCCCTGTAGCAGTTTTGTACCCCATGAAAGATGCCCTGGCTTTCCGGTCACCTGCTAGCACATTCCCACTTTTCCAAAGTGGGAACAAAACATCTCTCCCTTTGTCCATCAAATAAGGATAGCACATGATGAGCATCACACCTTTAAAATATATTTATAAGATTAAACCCATCTCTAAATCGGGATGTAATGACCCCTCCTTACCAAGCACACACATGTAATCTCAGCTCTGTTAGCTGAGATTAGGCTGCAGGCGAGGTCTGCCCATTGCACCTACACCTATAATGCTTCTGAAAGAGACATATTGCCACTGCACAGACATAAAATCCCCCACGTCTGCCCTTTTAGAAGCATGCTTGTCACTGCAGGGGAAAAAAAAATTAAAAAAAGAAGGATTTCAGCTGCATCTTTCTCCCCTGGAACCACAGGTGAACAGATCAGCAAAGTTACATCTATCAAAGAAACTTTTAGCCAGAACTGCACTCCTCTTACCCTCCAAATATGTTAATTCATCTGCTGCCAATCACTTGACATTTTAATTGAAAATGTAATGTGATTGTATGGCATCATAATGCACGTGAACATTGTTGCAATGTTCCTCGGAAAATCTGAAACAAAACCAACTTGGGCAAGAATTCCATCTGTGTGTTTTATCTCCTGCCTGCTTGAGGACATCTGGCATGAACAGAGACATAGCTTCATCAATGCTAAAACTTTCGTAACCACCACATGTAGTCAGTAGGATGTTCCTCCACCTAGAACTTCGCCAACACCCAAGACAGACCTGCAATCCTCAGCGTATGTTTCTGCAGCCCCTTGGTATCTGATCCCAGATCGCAGGGCAGTAATTCTCTTAAAAGGTGTTACACTTGCAGTACCAGAGGCTGTTGTAAGATGGCATTGACAAAACAATTAATAGCATAGAACGGTTAACAGCTTAACCAAAATGGCCAAAATCCCACCCTGGCCCTTGCAAGTGCAGCTGAGGGCGAGCGAGCGCTGAAGTCCCGCATCAGTGCCCTGCCCACAGCCTGCCTGAGCCTTGCCACTTGCTGTGGTTTCCAGGTCCTGAGGAAGAAATGAGAAAGAGCTGCAGATCTGAAGGAGGAAAGTGTGAATAGCATAACGTACGCATGTGGCATTTGTCAAATTGAATCCTTGTAGGCTCAATTATGGCTACGAGCTGAAGTGGATAGTATTTTATTGTAAGTCATGTTAAAACAAATTTGCCATAACATCATTCTGTTAAGCTTAGGAAACTGCCCAGGATCTTATCAAAACCATGTACCACTGTTGCTGATTCTTACTGAAGCTTATAGTCTGGCTATACATGCTTAGCATCTCTTCAGGTCAATATTATCTCTTCAGAGCAGCAAGATCTGTCCGTGTTCAAAGAGTAAAGCTCTAAAATCCAGTATACTTTTCATCACCCGTGCGCTTAAAAAAAATACTTTTTGTAAACAGAAATGACGACACGAGTTTTCTACCACTCACTTGTTGATCAGACGGGATTTTTTTCCTGACCTAGTAAATATCTTTGGATGAGACCAAGTTTTACATCGTTGTAAACCGGTGCCCTCCGCTGGTAGCTGGTCCGCAGAAGATAAGCAACTACTGCTCCTCTCTGCTAAGGGAACTGCATCCTCTACAGGCATGCAGAGGAATTGCATCAGTCCTGGGGAAGGGAAGACAGCAGCCTGCCTTTATCATACAGGAGTGCCAATGTTCCTAACTATTGCTGAATTGGGGCAGCTGCTGCCTGGTGAGCAAATGAGCGGAAAAGTAGCGTTGCTAAAAGCGCCTCACATCTGCTTTTGTTAATTGTACAGTCAATGGTTCTTGGGGTTAAATTCTTCCTCAGTACAACTGATGCTACAGCCTGTTAACAGTCTGGGAAACATTTAATGTTTTCTGAGCTTTTCTAAATAATGAACTTCTAATTAAGAATAAAAGGTACCTGCCTACTAAAACTCTAGATGCCTTAACAACAACAAAGGAAGTTTGGTTCAAGCAACAGCTTTTCTCCTTCAACATACTGAGCACACAGCTGTATTCTCCTGATTGTAGGGGAAAATGGGATGCAAAGTCAGGTAAATTTCACCCACCAGAGGGTTTACACTGTAACAATCGTTTGACAGAACGTCTTGATTTTGGAGCTTTACAGATACCACTGAGTCACTGGGTTTATGGATTTGTTGTAACTTAACATATATGAAATGCTGCTCTGGTTGACACACAGGATCTCTGGTGTTTGCTTTTAATGGTTATTCATCAGTACTTCTGTTGTTTTAGTAAGTCAAAAGCTTTTTTTCGTTTGGGCTTTTCAGTCACTGTCAGTTGTCTCCTAATTTCCTTGCTCTCGTCTATGCATCATATTCTGCTGTAATGGAGGTCCAGCTGAAAGTACCAGATTCACAGACACCAGCAGCTCATGTTGCCTATCAAGTTTCCCTCCCCACCCACAGACCATTCGCATCCTTCGCACTCACTTTTGGCACCATGTCCAGTTATACTCAGCATGACTTTGTCTTGAGTCATGCTCCAGGCTCCAGCATTATGTCACCCTGACATGATCCAGACGTGGAAATTTAAACTGGGGCAGCAGCAAAGGCTCGGTCTGGCTTGAAGCCGGGAGTGTAATCCCAGTAGCTTCTCCCCTCTGAGGCAGCCTCCAAGGAAAGAGCTGTGCCCTGGGAGCTCAGTGAAGAACATGGCTAAAGGACCTTACATCTGCTCCAGAACAGCTTCTTGGGAATTGCTGCCCGCGTATGGCTATTTTCTTTGATTTGTCTGTGTGGAGAGAGGCTTGCCACAACCCAGAGATATCATCCTCACCATGCAGCCAAGGGGATCCAAAAGTAGCAGAAGCAGCAGCACTGCCATACAGTCATCACACAACAGCAAAGACAACAGCAGCCCCATTCCTCTCCCACTGGTATATTGTGATCAGCACACTCATGCTGTCTTTTAGACCTCAATAGCCCACCCACAGTTCTGCCTACCACCTGGGAATCGTTAAAGCACTTACACCTGGTCTTGTCAGGGACTTCCAAGTCCTCTCACAGACTAAAGCTTGTCCTGGAAAGGCAGCTCACCAACAGCAGCAGGAGATAGCCATGTTGTGACCAGAGTTCAAGACATCTCCTCAGCCACAGCAATTATGAGCATTTTGTCTCAATCCCTTTGCCTGCTCTTGCATAGCTGCCCACACACATGGTTTTCATGTGGTGGTCTCTGGAGATGCTGCTGACAGCTGGATGTGTGTTCTGGGTCTTGCCCGAGCACCAGCACTCTGCTTGTCTGTGTCCCACAGGGCTGCCTCCCTGACCTTTTCTCTCCAGCTCATGAGCAGGCAGAGAGCTCAGGGTGCTGCCTCACCACCCACTGTGGGAGAGCGCGGGCTGTTGTAGCACAGAGAGTGATGGCTGGAGCCCATCACCTCTGTCTGGTTCACCTGCACCATGGGAGGGCTCACCTTCTGCCTTGTCTCAAGAGCCCCTCAACGCTCCCTGAGCTTAAGAGGATCTTTTCTGCTGTGTTGCTCACCCCAACAGAGAGTGAAACAGGAACTTCCTTCAGGTAGTCCCCTGCTCAAACCTTCTGTGTAAGGAATTCAAAACCGCTCATTTGCCTGCTTAGGGCCTGACTTCAATAAATGTAGCCACATGTGAATCCAGCACTGAGGAGTCAGCCCTGTAGCAGTGTGGGACCACTGAGCAGGCTCTCTGCGTGGGAAAAGTGAGCAGTTACCAAATGAGCTGGGGTGGGTCGCCTCCCAAGCACATGTGGACTTGCTGCAGGAGGAGAGGATGCCAAGGAAAGTGCATCCCCTTACCACCAGCCTGGGTCTGGAGTGAGCTCATCAGATACAAGGGGAGCATGTGCTGTGGTTGTGCTTGAGGGGCTTGCCAGCATTTTCATCCATCTCATGGCCGTCCTCAGCCTTTCTCTGAAGACTTTTTCTGCCCTACCCTATTGCACAACATGGCATTGCTGCCTTCAGCTGTTCTGCAGCTCACCGTTAACTCTCAATTTCCTGAAAAGCTTTTTTTTTTTTTAATTAATTTTTCAACTAACCTTAACAACTGTTGAGTGAATTCAGTTTTCCAGTCACTAGCTCCTTCTCCTAGAATCTTTTTTGTGCCATGCTTTACTCCTACACACTTTTCCTGCATGGTTTCTATGGCAACATGTGTATCTCTCCATCTGCTGTAGATCCGTGCCCATTATCATATTTAGCTGCTTGTCATCTCAGTCAAGTGCCACTTCCAGGTGTATCATGATAACAAGATCAGTTTGGAAACCAAGGCAAAGCACTTGGTAATTTTGGCACACTAATCAATTCTGTGTCCACTTCATAATTTCCAGATTACATCCCTCCTTTTTGTTGCAGCCTGAGCTGCCTGCAGAGAAGGTATATTTGGATTCTGGAACATCTTTGTAGGTCTGTTGCCTGGGGTTTGACATCTATTTTATATAAAATTAACTCTAAGTTATCAGTGCTGGTTTTCTTCCAGCAAATGCATTTTTCAATTCTGATACAGTCCTGTTGCTTCTTCTGAAAACCTTCTCCTTTGGATTACAGAAACCCCTAAAGAGTACAGCTGGTTTACAACTGCCTCTCAGTCCGTTCTGCTTGAATTCCTTAAACTAATTGGAATTATGTAGATTTCTATAGGGCTAAAATCCAGTTTCATTTTCTGCTAAGCACCTTCTTGGAGAACTAATTTAAGTGTGAAAAAACAGTTCTTCCTGTATAATCCAATCAGAACCTGCACCAGAGGACTCAACTAAATAAAATAGTGGGATAAAAACTTCACTGTTGATTTGTTTTCCAGATCTATGAATCAGTAAAAGTGGACTGCAAGAAGTCCATGTGGAAGCTGTAAAGCTGTAAGTAATTTGGCCTGTCAGCTCTTAGGGATGTAAACTGACATTATTTATTTGTGCCTAACATCCTGGAAGAGCTGCTTTGAGATATTACATGCAACCTCAGTATAAATGCTTATTATTTACTACCTATAATTAAAAGTAATTAAGCATACAACAATTTAGTGTTTCTGGATACACATTTTAAACCACGTAAATCTTCCATTTAGAATATAATTCAGGAAAAGCTTATGTGCAAATATTTTCCAGTGGAAAATTAAGAGGCCTGTGATGCACAAGTAATTTTGATGCTAAAGCCGACCGACCCCCAGGCTGTCTAGTGTAAGGTGAGGGTCGGCTGTGATTCCTGCAGTTTGGGTAGAGATGAAATGGTAGGTTTTTAATGGTCTGAAGACCTCAGCCAGGGGAAGGTTTCTGTGAACACTCACGCCAGACAGTGATGCAGATTGCAGAACCTGGAAACCCTCGTTGTAAACTCAGACCTAACTCTACTCATGGCTCTGCAGGCGAGGAAACTAAATGTTTGAGTCCTGCTGACATTAGCCCACAAGGCTTGGGGAAAAAAAAAAAAAACAACTTGATTTTCAGTTCCTCTTTCCCTAAGCTCTGAATCCTGCATTCCTAGAGATGCCAAGGAGTGATGCTGTCTCCAGGGATCACTCCAGGGATCACTTCAAGGAGTGCGAAATCATATTCTGCTTTGCTTTCAAGTAGTCACAAGACAGAAGAGGCTCCCTGAATCTTACTTCTCTCCAAAGAGATCAGACAAAATAAGGCAGAACATTACATGTGGCTCCATGTGCCCACACAGGATGTGAACTGTGATGCAGACAGTGCAGGACATCTTGGGAATATGCAGAAAACCTAGTGAAATATAGCAGAAGGGAGTGATATGCTGAGAAAACTATCCTTCAACATCCAAAATTAAAGGTGCAGCTCCAAATCAAAACAAATCAGACCTGCACAGGGAAGGAATACAAGAACAGAAGGGTTTTAGCTGCATGATTAAAATGGAAACAAAGGAAAACATCACCAACAATAACAGCAGGGCAAATATCTAAGAGCTAAAGGAATATATTATTTCAGTTTCCATAAGGAAGAAAATATAACCCCAGAGAGCAAGGCAGCACACTTAATGGGAAAAACAGCATAGACAGGGAAATCACTGTGTGCAACACAGGCACAAAATTCAAGACCTCTTTACCCTTTACTTCTGAAGACTGAATAATCTGCATCACTGAAATCTATAGGCTTTTTAGAGCAAGTGTCAGCCATGAGTAACAGAAAGCATGTGGGGAAGCAGAAAATGGGTTAAAGTGTTAGTGCTAGGCATGCTGTATGTGACTAACCCAGTATCTTTCTTTGATAAGATATTTGCATTTGCAGACAAAGGAAAACTAATAAATCTTATCAGTCTGGACTTTGGTAAAGCATTTGATTTAGTATTACCTAGACAATTATTAGTTAAACTGAAGAAGATGAGGTTTAATGTTAACACTATAAAATACCTAAGGAATAGTACTGGGGGTGAAAACTGCTTATGGGGCTGACAGCAGAATTACAAGACTGGAGGAATCGGTCTTCCTGAATAATTTTGTTAGCTTGACACAAAAAATGACAAGTAGGGTAATGAAATTTGCTAATGACAAAGTTGGGAGACATTTTCAATAGAGAGGAAATCCTACAGGGAGAATTATATGATTGTTATGCCCTAGTAACAGACACAGAATGAAATGTAACAGCATAAAATGCAGAGGCATGCACTGAGAGATTGACAAAATTTCTGTTGTAAATTAAAAAAACCTTACTCACTATGAACAACAAAAGAAGAAAAGCCACATGCCTGATGTAGCTATTAAAAAGATACATGCAGTCTTACATGTAGCAAACCACATATTTCCAGGAACAGTAACTAAATATATACAAGGCACTGGGTAAAATTCTACTGAGATTTTAGGGTATTATTGAAGTTATTGGTGTTCAGCAAGTCTGAATTCATGCTGGAACAGGTATGGAGAGATGCCTTCCGGGTAATGAGAGGAAAAGAAAAGAGGAAATAGCAGGGTATGGCAAAATGAATGGCAAGAAGGGATCCAATTCTGCTCTGTAAATATATTTGAGGTTTAAGGTAGGCAGGAGGGGAGAATAAGCACTGGGGGAGAACGATTCACATCTATAGATGGCACATGTGGTAGAGCAGATGGGCATAAGTTGGCTATGAAATGGGGAGAAGGGCTCACACCGTGAAAGGAATAATGGTCTCAAACAGATTCTCAGTAGGAAAAGGGAGGGGGGAGAGCTAACCAGTTTTAAGATGGAGCATGATAGGGCTGTGAGCTGGCAGCAAGAACTGGACAGAGGGTATCTCTCCAGGTCCAGTTCTGGCTCACCCAGGGAGGGAGGACTGTCCCTATCCCATACTCACCTGCTTTACCCTACACAGTCAGTAGTATAGGTCAGTAGCCAGTGGCCAAGGAAGCAAAGCACACAGTGGCTATATCTATACCATAGAGCTGAGAGTACTGCCCTTTACCTTGCCCTCAGGTTCCTCCCTACAGAACACCTGGCCCCACCTCTCCTCCCTACACATCTTCTGCCTGGTACCTGCCAAGTTTGGCATTTCTCAGCTATATTTCTTGAGGTGTTCAAATACCACATTGCCACTACAGAAAGAGCCACACCTGGCTTTGAACAAATTGCCTGCCAGCTACTCTGGCTTTGCAGCACTGACAGTGAGTTCTTTCTGTTTGCAGTAGCTGCTAGGCAGAGGAAAACCATTTCTGTCATCTCCGGCTGCTGACAAGTCTGTGACCCATTAGGTGCAGAAGATCAGGTGAGTTTGGGTGGGGGTGGCCTCGAGAGGCCTGTTTTTATCCTCCTTATTAAGCAGACTGAGATTTTATGTCTGTAACATACTAATGACTCACACCTGAGAGGCAGTGCTCCTGGGTTTATGTGAAAAACAAACATTGTGCCTTTGTGGAAAAGACCAGATCCTTCCCCTTGCCTGATAAAACAACAGCGTCAGCATCTACCACTGTGTGCTATGTAGCTCTGGGGCTCTGGTACCTGCCAAAAGGCCCATTTCTTAGGACCATTCTGTGTCCCCACACAACAGCACCACTGAGAGAGCCTTGACATCCGTGGAACACCTGGAACAGTCCTTTGTGTATGAATGCTCTCTTATCCATCTCCATGGAACAGTGACTGCACTAACCCAGAGGACAGTTCAGCAGCAGCGCAAGTTATCTACTTCCATGGCCAATTAGCGTCTGAGATGTATGAGCTACTGCACACACAGTCCCAGGCTGCATCCTCTGCTCTTCACAGTGCTGCCATGTCCATCTGCCTGCTCGTCCCCTGCCAATCTCACCCCTGCCAGCTTCTGTGCACTGACCATTTGGTCAGTGCAACCTGACTGTAGAGGCCACATAAATCCATCAGTCCAGATGACACCAAATTGATACAGTTCCCCTTTGTAATTAAAAGCTTTCATGTTAATTTAGATGAAACCATTACAATTTGCAATATTTATTTACTTATATAGACTAGGGACATCTTCTGTTGCATGCAATAGTTGCAGAAGCCAGTGCTTCAGCGTGTCCTCCCCTTGGGACCTGGGGACTCACCAGGTCAGAAGAACTTGCAATAATCAGAGAAGCCTTGGGGGCTGAAAGGGCAAGAAGGGTTATAGCTCTCTTCTCCCTTTATCTTATTCCCTGCCCTGTGAAGATTTATTATGAAGGTGAGGAGGAGCCAAAAGGTACAGAGGAGCTATAGAGCCACAGAAAGAGCACATCATGGTGTGCAAGTAGGAGACAGGAGAAAATGCACCTGGAACCAGGAAAAGGCTCCTGTGTCTTGCCTGTGCTCAAACTGTGCACATGGCTAATGTCTCTTCTCACAGAGCTCCCTATCAGGTTTTGCATGCGTCCACAGTCCCAACCACATCTTCCTTTTCAGCAACCTGTCCCTGTCATTTTCTCACGATATTATTTTGCAAGATTTTGCCCTAGTTTGTTTGTTTTGTCCCCGAACACTCTCATCACCATAAGGATGCACCAAATAGCTGAGCTGATAAAGTTGACAGCAGGCGAGCTGAGCATATGTGTACCTCCAGAAACACCTACAGGCTTCTGAAATGCTGGCAGACAAGACTCCCTCTATGAATCATGGGGTGAGGGCTCCTTGTCACACAGAGACAGAAACTCAGTGAGTCAAGCTCCTGTGCGAGGGCAGCAGATGTGGGTCACTGCTGAACCTATAGCCCCCTGTTGGGGAAGGGAGCCCAGGCATGGCATGATGAGGGGAGGCAGGACAGCCAAGGCAGGGAAAGCAGCAAATGCAGCTCTTTGGCTCAAAAATGAGAGAGAGAAGGCTGCTTTGGAGAGGAGTCTGGGTGTAGTGGAGGGCTGAGAGGTAAAATGTGCTAATTTGTAGGGCACTATGCATGACTAGACCATATAGGGGAAAAAGGATGACACTCTATTTCATCCTTCCTTGCAGATAACTTTCATTTGACATGCCATATTAAGAAGTGAGATACAGTTCAGTGCCAGCTGAATTTGCCTCTGCAAATGCACTTCCAACCTTTCTCATGTATCAGGAAAATCCGAGCCATTATGTATCTGTCTGGCAGGACAGGTGGGACCTCAGGATGTTTCCAACCGACCCTAAGGGCCCAGTTTGTTGTATCCCTTCCAAACTCTGCCACCTTACCCACCCTGCAGAAACTCTGGGGGCCGCCGACAGACAGGAAGGTGGCACACCACGAGGGGTGCCGGGCTCCCCGCTTTCCCCGAGCAGTTCCTCATCCCCGTCAATTTCGGAGAAGGCACCATTTTTCCCGTTCCCCCTCCAGGGCACTGAATCCCTCTCGGACTCGGCCGACGCTTGTAGGGCAGCCTCTCGGGGCAAGGACAGACCCAAGCAGCGAAGCCGCCGGGGCCGCAGGCGGAGCCGGGTGAAGCCGGTACTGCCCCCGGGGCCGCCGCCCGCTCACGCCCGTCCCTCCCGCAGGCGCCGGAGGCCGGGCCGGGAGGGGCGGTGCTGGCAGGCGGGCCGGGCCGGGCCGAGCCGAGCCGAGCCGAGCCGCCGGCAGCCTGCAGCATGTCGCCGCTCCGCGTCTGCATCGTCGGCTCGGGGAACTGGTGAGTACCGCAGCGCGGGAGGGGGGACCCTCCGTCCCCCCGCCTCTCCCCTGCCCTCCTCCTTTCCCCACTCCTCCCTTTTTTCCCATTTCTTTCCTTTTTTCGCTCCCCTTTCCCCGTTCCTTCCCTGTTTTCTCTCCCCTCTCGCCGCAGCGGGCGGCACACCGGGACCCCCGGGCCGGCTCCTCCTGCCGCTGCCGGGGGCTTCGCAACAGGTCCGTGCAGGAGCCGGGGGATGCCGGGCGGGCGGCGGAGGGGTCTCCATGGTCCTGAAACCGCGGCCCGGGTCCCGGTCGCGTCCTGCTTCAGCATTGTGGACTCCTTGGGCAGGGACCGTCATCACAGAATCAAGGAATCATAGAATGGTTTGGGTTGGAAGGGAGCTTAAGGATCATCTAGCTCCAACCCACCTGCCATGGGCAGGGACACCTCCCACTAGAGCAGGTTGCTCAAAGCCCCATCCAACCTGGCCTTGAACACTTCCAGGGAGATGCACCAGCCAGTAAGAAGGGAAAAGATGTGAGGCTTCTGCATCACTGAGGTGTATCAGCCATTTAAACTCTGGTGAGAGAACAATGAGATTCCAGAGAGGACCAGAGCTCTGCTCCTGTAGTTGTGTGTGCCTGTGACACACTGTGAGGCCCGTGAGCATTCAGTAGTCAGGACAGTGATGGTGCCATTTGTATTCCTTTGAAGGAACAGGGGCACAGGCTTCATTTCAAGCCATGACTTACTGATACCTTTCACTTCCAGACTCCTCAGCTGAAGACAAAGTCTTGTACAAGCATTGTGTTCAGGTCCCCCATTTATCTTTATCCTCATTCATATGTTTGCTACTTCTCAGTCCTTTCTAGGTGGCCAAAAGCATGGCTCTCCAGAGCTCCTGGGGTCTGGCAGACCCCACTGAATCCAGTAAACCCTGTGTCACTGGACTTTACATCTTACTTTTCTTACAGTTTATGTAAACCGAGCACAAACAAACAGATGAACATGTACATGCATGCACTTGGGATTAGTAAACCCACCCTCCAGGTAGTTCTGTGGATTGTTTTTGTATAAGGAGGGCAGGATCCTTATGATTTTTAAAATATCTGACAGCTATGTGGAAGCAAATGCCAAAAAAGAAAGATCAATAGGTGAGGGAGTGGTTGATTTTGAGCTGCTGAGAACACACCATAAAATACGGCTCTTTGCCTTCGTGCCTTGCCAAACCAGTCCACTGCTTCCTGAGCAACCCCCCCCTCCCCCCCCATGCATGCCCTTTCCGGATCACAGGCTCTTTGTGCGTGACATCTCCCCACAGACTTTCCCATGTAACTGCACAGCTAAGTTTTCTCTGGGAACTCCTGATCATGCACCTGGCTTTCTCTGGCCCTGCCCGACACAGCCCTGCCCGATCATTTCTGCACCAGCATTTCCCTGCCTGCCACATTCACCATTACATTCCAGCACTTGCATCCCTCCCCTACTGACCTCTTCTCCCTCACCTTAATCACAGGCATCCAAGGCTGTGCAGGCAGCTCGCTGTCACTTCCAAGTGCCTCAGCAGCCATGGCTGTGTGCCTAGTAGTCAGCTCTTACCTTTGGTCAGCCCACAGTGACAGTCTTCATCATTCTCTTGCTGTATCCTCAAGCAAGCACCTCCTGCCTTTCCCAGACTGTCCCCTTGCAGTAAGACATTCTCCAAAGCCACCTAGTAGTCTTCCTTCAGATCTGTATTTGAGAAAGTTCTCTTTTTTTCACATGTACCTGGAAAGAGTTATGCCACAGAGATAGGGAGACCTCAGCTCATTCAATACTATCTACTTACTCATAATGCCTGTCTGCCTGGGCTCATCTCTTTCTTCCTACCATATTACATAGACTGCAAAATCTCTGGGGAGGAGATAAACATTGTGCTCTGTTGTCTAAATCACATCTATTCATAACCTCTGTGGCAGAACAGGTTGTCTTAGCACAATATAGAAATATAATGTTTATCATTGCCAAACACTTTTTTTAAGTTCCTCCTGAACATTTGGGTGACAGTTCAGATCACTGCTCTTGAGTCTTTCCTGCAGCTCAGAAACACAGCTGACACGTGACGCAGCACGTTGCTATAGTTCATGTCAGCTGCAGAAGCTCCACAGGTCACAGGGACTTACTAAGTCAACACTTCCAGAAGACACGAGTGATGCGGTTAAGTGAAGCAAGTGCTGCACTGCATTTGGCGGTTGCCAGCCAGGTGCAGGAGCGTTTGTCTTTATGTTAATCATGGTCCGGTTATCTATCTGATTTTTAAAATAGAGGTTTGATTCACTGCCTTGCCCTTCGGAATCCAAAATCTATCTCCATCTTCTTAGATTCATTTGGACTGCAGAGTCCTCAGCAAAGACCCATGTGGCACTAGATTCTTGTCTTTAACATGAACAGATAGCCAGGCTTTCTACAGAGGTGCATGGAAGGAAAACAAGATCTAGTGGTCATAAATTGAACCAGAGATGGTTCTGACTCAGTGTAAAAAGAGAAGAGAAAAAGAAACCCTGTGAGAATATTAAAGTATTGGAGCAGGTTTCCCAGAGAGGAGGTTTTCAAGACTTCACTGAACAAAGCCCTGAGCAACCTATCTGAACTCAGTGCTGTTCCCACTTTGGAGACCTCTCATGGTCCCTCCCAACCTGAGCAATACTGTAAGTTAAAGAATTTGAGGTGGTTGGCTAAGAAAGAGACTGGAGGAAGACATGATCACCTTTAAACATCTAAAGGAGAAAACAAAACCAATCCACCCTTCTAGACTAGCAATGGTCTTAAACTGCAGTAAGAAATCGATTAAATGTAACCACTATTAGGAGTGGCATGAATCTATGTGACTGCCCCTTGGGCAGGGAAGGGACTAGCTGCTTTGTGGGGTATGTTAAGCTCTATTTTTCACCAGATATGATGTACACCACAAACACTTTCATCTTCACATATGTAAATAATGGATCTTATTTGAGTTATTCTACATCAAAGCTTTCTCATTATGCTGATAGGAAATCTCTAGATAAAAGCCTTCTTTTTCTCAGCAATATGGAAATCACTTCCAACATGAATTAACATAACCGGGGGGAAAAAAACTGATGGGCAGTTTTCACTTACTTTTCAAAATTAACTAAATGGAGATTCTCTGCCTTCTGTGAATCTTCACTAAATTGAGTTTTGGAGAAAATAAAACCATGGCAAAGTTTTTATATGTGCACGTCCTTGGTTTAGATTGCATAAGCAGCCCTCTTCTGCCTTCCCAGACAAAGCAGTTCCTCTTCCCAAGGCTGATCAGTGGTGACTGAATTTTAAATAGACTAAGTAAAGAGAACATTGGGTTTTGAACTGTTTGATGCTTTTGTGTCAAGGTATATTCCCCGATCACTACTCAATGCCTTTTAAACATTAAACCCTTTCTCCCCCAAATCCTCATTCATCTAAAGAGAAAGCAAACAAAAATACTGTCATTTATAGAGCTACCTTTTTGCCTGGGATAGCTTCACTGATATCTTGTCAATAGGAAAATGCTTGGGTGGCAACATCCAAGCATGGTGCTAATGACAGCTCTGCTAGGTCAGGTTTACTTACTGAGAGTTGTGAGCCCCATTTGGGATTTCAGAGGTTAGAGCTGGAGTCTGCAACTTTCAACAGAAAATTGTAGCAATATGGTACACAGATAGAAAAGTTATTTTTATGGATAAGCTTGACATCTAAGTTCATTGTTCAGGCTGAAGACTCCAGCACAACCTGGACAATTAATTTAGATCTCAAATTTATCCATGAAAAAAACCCTGGTCTTATTGGTACACATTTCTTGTCAGAGCCACAATTCAAGTCTTGATTGGGTGCTCTGTTGATAGCAATGCAAAAGAGCCAGAATATAAATAGATTTATAAAGAAAATGAATGTAGGATACAACTGCATGTCTTTTTTTCCCAAAAAGCACAACTCTTATAGTAGAGGTTCACCCCTAAAACATTTCCCTAAATATTTTGAAGAACCAAAACCAATCATCCCTTAAAAGAAAAACAAAAACAAAAACAAAACAACCAAACAAGCAACAAAAAAACCACCAAACAACCAACAGAAAAACCCAAACCAAAAAAAAAAACAGTAAAGCTTTTCAGAAGCTCAGGATACAGCACGTAGTCAACACTGAGCAAAATGAAACCTAATCTCAGTAGAATTTCTTTATTGTTAAAGATTAAGATTAAGTCTTTATTCTTTTATTACTTATTGAGCAATTCAGCCTTGTGCAAACCTGTTACATCAAAAATCTGGTTAAACCAAGGAGAGCCAGTTATGGTGTGGTTCTCCTTTGAACCATTAACAGCACAAACCTACCTGGACTCCGTCTTGGATATACTCAAAACCCTGTTATCAGTTCCAGAAAACATACCACAGCTAAATCCTCTTCATGCTCCTCATTGCAGGTGCATCACAAGCAGGTCAGAGGACAAGAGCATTGCAACTGGAGCTGCTCTTTCAGTTGTGTTAGTAGAATAGCCTGTATTTGGAAGATTAAAGCAGCATTAAAACAGAAAGAGGGAACAGAGTAGTAAAAATAATCACCATGTCATTTAAAGAACATTAAGCAATACTTCCGGTATTTTCTGCGGGTTTTTTTAACTCTCTCTTGCCAAGAAAATAAGTGAATGTTTTGCAAGGCTGCAGTGGTGATGGGGAAATAAAATTATTGTCTGAACTGAGTTTAAAAAATTGTTCAGCATGACTGGAAAGGAGTAAATTGGATTGTTAAAATATCCTCAGGCTGCAACTATTACAGATCCTGTTCCAGAGATAATTAGAACAATAAATACACTATCAGGTTGAAGGTTTTTGTTTTGTTTTGTTTTTAAGAACAGAACAACTTCTGAGGATTTAGCTCTTACATAAAATCCTTATTGCAAATATTTGGTTGTTGGTAGGAAAGTGGGATGCATCTATTTTAGATGAGCTGCAGAAAGATTGTCACGGTGAGATCATTCGGCACTGCTTTACCGCCTGGACTATTTTGCACGTGTTGTTCTTCAGAAAAAAAAAAAAAATTAGCTGAGGAACAAGAGAGATTTTAATCCTCAGTACTGTGTTTTTTTAATACTGTTGATGGTGCATCAGACTCCCACTCTATAATTTTTGATATGACTCCAGATCCCATTACACTTACCTTTTCTCTGGTTCTACTTTCTGTAGTTTTAAACTGACAGGGTTTTGATGGAGGGTAGTGGATAAAGCTTTCTGATAAACATAGCAAGCATCTGAAAAGCTTTATAGCACAGGCCTTTTATGAGATATTGTTTAAAGTAATTTGTGTTTCCAATTCACAACAAAACTCTTTGGTTCCTATTAGTTATTTTGATTTCTTTCTCTTTAAAGGGGATCGGCCATAGCAAGAATCATTGGCAAAAATGTCCAGAAGTCCAACAGATTTGATCCTACTGTCAAGATGTGGGTATTTGAGGAGATCATCAATGGAAGAAAACTCTCAGAAATAATCAACCAGGAAAATGAAAACATTAAATATCTGCCTGGATACAAGATACCCAAAAATGTAGTAAGTTGAAAAAAAAATAAAGCACAAACATTTTTATTTTGTATAAGAGAGGAAACATCTGGCAAAATTAAAACTAGGAAGTAAATCACTGCTCATTCTGGTTTGCCACCTGATTCATTCCAATACTGACATATAACTTACTTATGTGACTTCTGCTTGTCTCCTTGTCACGCAAATTCAAACACCCAACTGTCTGGTAATGCACCATCCTCCTCTCTGGCAGAAATCAGCATATCTCTAGAAATGTCAGGCAGAGATCTTGTCTACACAGAACTGAGATATTTCAAACCCTTCTTCTTAAAAAGAGATCAACAGCAGGGCTAACAGCTGGAGCTTTCAAGGAGATGAACAGGGAGCTATTGGCTCATGGGTGATTTCAGGATAGCAATGCACCACTCTAATGACTGATGCTGTAAATGCCACAAAAATATAAGGTAGTTAATTTCTGTGAACATTTTAAATACCAAGTTATGCATCTCCAATTAATTAGCTTAGATAATTAACTGAAGCAAGCAAGGTGAGGGGTTCTGTCTGTTCAAGATTTTTCAAAATGCTGCTGTTTTGTGAATTAAAGAAAGTAGCACCACATTTCTAGAGCAGTTGCATTTGTAAAAGGAAGTTAAGACTCTGCACATGGTGGGTCTCTGTGCTTGGAGAGTGGTTATATTTAATACTCCATTTAGTGCTGCAATTGCAGACTTGCACTCCTGTGGTTTGAGCTTGGCACACACTTTTCCTGGGTTACAATTGATTTGTCACTTATTTTTACAACCCTTGAGCAGATCAACAGGCTTCTCATCATCAGTTGAGATCAGCCTCATCTGTCTATAGCAAAGTCTGAGGCTCTACCAGCAGAAACCAGCTGGTTGCAGTAAAGCCTGGAGGGACCCTCACACCTTAATCTCTGACTGAGGAAAAAAAAAAACAACCCAAACAAGTAATTTTTTCCTTGCATTGCTCTGCAATGTTTTGGAGAGAGAGGACCGGTGCCCCTATAGCGCTGCCAGCTTCTGCCCCACTCCCACTTCGCTGTTTTCCCAGAGAAGCAACCTTGCTGGCAGCAGCTCTGGCTCTCCTGCTGGGAACCCACATGCTCTAAGGCGATGTGCTCCGAGGCTGCATCCAAGGGCAGTGTTTGCTCTGATTGTGAACTGCTTGCGATAGCAGGCTCAGAATCACCTGCCATAACCTCTGTAGCCTGTATGAATTGTTGTACTGAGTTATACTAGCATTTGGAGGAAGATAGGGCTTGGTAATTATTAAGTGTGTTGGGTAAATTTTTCTGACTGTTGGTCAGGTTACTATATATTTAAAACAAACAACACATCCAACCCCAAATATGGTAATAATCTCTGCCTTTTGGTACAGTTTATTCCTGAGTAGCTCTTAGCTGGTGGCCTATGGAAACTAAAGACTTCCAGAAGAGGCTCTGTCTCACCACCCTGCTTGTTCCCAGGCTCCCTGGTGCTACCCCTCAGTCCTGCAGAACCATAGGGGATTGCTCAGTATCTTCAGGAACCACCTGAAGAAGCTGAACCAGCAAAGGGGCTTCCCAGGACGGTGCAAGTTTAGAAAGTATATCGTCTTCCACAGATTATCCAAACAGGGCTGGGATGGGAGGCAAGTTAAAAGCAAAATTATAAAAAATACAAACCTAAAATTGCTAGGTTGCTTTGGACATTTCAGGAGAGCGCTGCAGTTGCTCACATGAAGAGCTAGCAGCAACACCACACTGCCAGTTAAAATTAAGGACATCCGTCATGTGCCTTCAACGACTTTGGCACACAGGTATATTGCAAGGTGTGAGGATTCCTACCTGAGGCTCATTTTGGTTGTCACTCTTGTCCCAGGTGGCTGTACCAGATGTTGTTGAAGCAGCAAATGGTGCAGACATTTTAGTATTTGTTCTGCCACATCAATTTGTTGGAAGAATCTGTGAGCAGATCGCAGGCCAGATAAAACCTGGGACATTCGGGATTTCACTGATCAAGGTAAGCTGTCATCTCCACAAGACTCAACCTGTAAAGAGTAAATAAATACTATCATCTTAAGGGTCAGAGCTCCACTCCTCAGCTGCATGCACTGCATAAACACAAGCATTTATCTGTGCAAGAATTAAAACCTACCCAGCCTCCGCCATCCCTTCTGCTGGAGAGAGGAAAGGGTGTGCTAAGAGTAACCATTATTGACAGCCATCTTTAGCTTGATCAGTTCCCATTTGGCCTAGCATGGAGGTGAAAATGGGCAGAGACAGAGGGCTACATAAGCTGGTGCTACTGCAAGAAAATATACTTGTCAGACTATAGCCGCAATTAACTCTTTACTGGAAAGAGCGACGGGTCAAAGTGCCTCTTCTAAGAACATGCTAAAGCTGTTCTTGGCACTGTTAAAAATGCACAATAACACTAATGATTTTGTAGAACTGAAGCAATTTCAGTCTGGCATGGACTGAGGAATCTCTTTTTTAAAAGTTAGAGGTACGAGATCATCATAATTGTAAAAGGAATTAATATTTTAAGAGAATCTCAAACTGAAAGCCAAAGGGAAAGCATAGGAATATAGTCTCCCAGTGCTTCTTTTGATCATGTTACAGGAACTACGCATTTAAAATTGTAACTTAAGAAATATAATTCAGGCTTTCAGTCTGCAATACCAGCTCTTCCATCACTACTTTCTTTTTTCCCCCTATAGAATTGTCTCACAAGCAGCAGTACACAGAGGAGAGGAGAGTGGGAGAGGAAGGAAATTCCTGCAAATTTACTTCTTTGTTTAGCTTAAAAAAAAACCAGCACCGTTCAGTATACTCCTTAATACCGATGAAGCACTCAGGTTAATAACTTGGTCTCGCAAAAAAAGCCACTGCTTGCAGGCTTAATTTAAAAGCATGGTACTGTACTATAGGAATTCAAAACAAAGCTAAAAATACACCATCAAAGAGAGCCTCAGTACAGCAGCACTGCATGAGAGGCCTCTTGCAGGATTACATGAGCTGTCGCTACCGTCTCCCTGTACTAGCTTTGAATTTGCAGTTATCAGAGTACAAACCCAGAGCATTTGTCTTAATGGCTAATGCTAGTGAATATAAGGCACAAATCCTTCCAACTAAAACCCGAGAGCTGCACACAATGGGACACTTTCTGCTTTACCAGTACTCTACTGCTGTCATTTCCCTAGTCCAACGATTTGGCTTTGACTATCTTCTCTTCTTCAGGGCATCGATGAGGGTCCTGACGGCCTGAAGCTCATATCCGACCTCATTCGAGAGAAACTGAAAATAGAAATCAGTGTTCTTATGGGGGCCAACATAGCCAAAGAAGTGGCTGATGAGCAGTTCTGTGAAACCACCATTGGTAACTATTGCAGAGAGCAAATGAGAGCCGCTAGCTGTGGTTTAACTTCACCTGTGGCTGGGCAACGGGATAACCTCTGCAAGTAGCAGGGGGATGCAATGTCCAGGTGGGGGTGTGGGGGGGATGCAGTGCCTGGTGAGCTTGTTCAGGGAGGCAGCATGATTTCCAGGGAGGTAGGTGCTGTTGGGATCCAAACTGACAGCACATTTCAGTGCTGAGGGCTAATTTAATCCACGAAAAAATTACAGCTTAATCCTGTTTCTGTAGGAGTTGGCAAGAGCCATCTTTTGTGTCTGTACAGTGCAACAGTGAGTACATCAGCAGTTGGTATACTATACAGTCTAGATACAGATGTGTAATCAGAAGCTCATATGTACTCATGCTCCCCAAGGTGTATTTCTCCATCATCAAATTCCTTCTGTTTGGGGGAGGGGGAAGAAAAAAAAAAAAGATAATATAATGAAACAAAACCCCTCGAGTAACATTCTGTTCCTCCCTCCCATTCAGACTGCTTGCCAAGACATAGCCTCAGATCCTCCCAGACCTGGGTCTGACTTGATCTGTAAAGTTCATCTGGTAGTTTTCACAACCCATTAATTTTTAAGGGCAGTCAAAATTAAAGTTACATCCTTCCACAGCTAGGGAAGCCAGAAAAAAACCAAAACCCAACAAATTATTGTTACAATATTGTGCCTTTGCCTTGCAAATGTTACAGTAATAATGACAACTGTACCAGCTGGGCACTTGATGCTGTCAGAGCAACTAGGCACAATAGGACCACACACAATTAGGAGATTTGATCAATAATCATTTTCTTGGGGAGAATTTAACTTCTGACGGCCTAGTTTGAAGCCCTTGCTGTGATGATGACTATGCAAAGAGCTTTGGCCTTGCTTTTGTCCTCACAGAAAGTCATGCAGCCCAGAAAAGAGACAAGGTATCCCCCAACTTCAATTATTGTTAAGAACAAGAAGCAAACCCAAAAAAGTTTCTTGTGAGGTGGGACAGAAACTCCATAGTTACCAGAGGCTAGAGTTGCCTGAGGCTAGTAAAGCTCACTTGCTGAGTTCTCCCTGAAGGAAAACAAGCTGCCTAATAGAAAAAAAAAAAAAAAAGTGAAACTCCATTCAGAAGTGTTTGCTCAGCTGGCTGGGGGCTCTCTGGTAAAGGAAACCCCGGCCCCTTGAATGCTGCAAGCTCTCTACTCGTCATCTCAGTATCTAGGGCAAGCACTGTAATGACATGATACATGACCTCCATAGAACTGGTAACAAAAATGTTCCAGCAGTGCCAAATGTTCATCTTGATCATCTGTCAATCTCCCAGTAATTGGGAGTTAATTGGGCATTAACCATTTACACCTCATAATTACACTTGGTTTAGATTTCCAAAGCAGAAATGATGCCATTGTGCTGTATAAAACAATTTATAAATATTACCTTCTGCAGGGTTTCTGGTCATACAAACTTTCTCAGGCAGAAAGCTGTGTTAGGGGCTATCTACCTTTAAGTTTTTTTAAGTGTTATTAAACACTTGGTCAACGTCCTGGGATTTGCAAAGACTTAACGCTAGCTTCCAGCAGCAGAAACTGCTGTCACACAAATCTCTTGTTAGCAACATCCAGTTATTGAGACCATGAAACCTAAAGTGGTCCCTGGGACCTTATTTCAGGTTTCTGTTCATTGTCTGTAATCTCAAACACTGTAAAAACACTCTTAACTTTCATCCTTCCTTCCCACAGGGTGCAAAAATGACAAACAAGGGGAAATCTTTAAAGAATTAATGCAGACACCCAATTTCAGGATTACTGTGGTGCTTGACTGTGATACAGTGGAGATTTGTGGAGCCTTAAAAGTGAGTGATTTCAAACCAAAATGTTTTTGTTAGTGCCAAATTCTACCCTCACCTGAATCTTCCGTAAGCCACAGGGTCTAGTAGGAGTCCTGTCACCATGTGATTGAGTGCACACAGACAAGTTTTGTAGTTCACGGGCCAGTTATTCAACCTGTAAAAAGGGAAAAATGTACATAAAAATACAACTGATGGCAAAGCATTTCAACATATAATTGTATCTTTATCTTTACCAGAGGCACCTTTGCTTCTGAGGACAGTATTTAGTCCACTGTATTTTCTTCTCTGCATGTTGTAAGCACATGGAACAAAGACTCTTACTACATATAGTAACTCCCACTAATAACTTATTTCCATAGCTCAAGTAATAACCTGCTAGAAAGTTTGCATCAGAAGTGATGCTCTGGGCTGGCAGCATGTCTGTGCAACATTCAGAGATGCCCACACCGAGATCCCAGGCTGAACTGGAATTGATACCAAAACCAAAAAGTTTCCAGTGAGGGGACACACTGGAGTGAGATGTGGAGCTTGCTTTTAAATGTGCTGAAAGTGCCTCCAGTCTGTGATCCTTCGTACTTTTTATACATTCAATCATTTGTACTTCAATAATTCACCTTTTCTTGGAGGAGGAAGAATTACTGGCTAGCAAAAAGAAATTTAAGGAAAAATTTTTTCATGGTGAGGGTGACAGAGCAGTGGAACCGGCTGCCCAGAGGGGTTGTGGAGTCTCCTTCTCTGGAGACATTTAAAACCTGCCTGGATGCGTTCCTGTGTGACCTGCTCTAGGTGATCCTGCTCTGGCAGGGGAGTTGGACTACATGATCTTTTGAGGTCCCCTCCAAGCCTTAACACTCTGTGATGCTGTGAAAAAAAATTAGTCCTGTTTAACCTTAAATACAAAAAGAAAAGTTTCCTTACATATCAAACCAAATACTCCCAGATTTTGCTTTTGGCCACAGACTGGAAACTGAGGGCATGCATAGAAGGGAGTGGTTGGTTCTGCTTTGTGGGAATTCTTTGCTCTTCTTGAAATCATTGCTTTGGCATTACCTTTGCCAAAAAAAAAAATATCTATCTATCTGTCTACCTACCTACCTACTCTGGGTCATGGTCATGTCTAGAGCAAACAGTTCAACAGCAGCACTAGGTGATGTATTACTCACATACAGTGGACTGCACTTACTTAGGGACTTTTTTAGGAGCTGGGAATTGGGAGGTGGGAAGGGAGATGTGCAGGACATTGGTGAGGAGTTGTGGAGATGTTTAGGGTCCCAAGAGGTTTGTTTAGACCTGTACAAAAGGGCAATTCCACTGACCAGTTTTGCAGGCAAAATCAAAATTTGATCTACTGCAGCATCTGTACATGGAACCCAGGTCTGTTTGAATTAGAGACCCACAGAGAAAACCTGGGAAGGTATGACTCCGTGTGGATTATTTCAAGCAGTTATAACACAGAGGTCAGTGAGTCCCAACTTGGAACTATCAGAAACACAAAACATTAATTGCAGAGATGCTAGGTGATTGCAGTATTACTATACTAAACAAGCTGCTTTGATTTTCGCCCATGGGAATAACAGCGGGTAATTTATAAAAATCTTCCAGAAGTCCAGCTACTTTTGTTCAACAGTCACTAGCTGTCCACCTTCTTCACAAGATAAGGCCATTAGAAGCTGAACCTCATTCTGCTGAAGACAGATTGGTGGGATTTTTTTAAAGCTCTCTGCACGTGGATGAACCACACTTCTCGCCTGACTGTTTCCTTTCCTCTTCTCTATTTCACACTAAACTGTTTTTAGAACATCGTAGCAGTGGGAGCGGGGTTCTGCGACGGACTGGATTTCGGCGACAATACAAAGGCAGCAGTGATACGTTTGGGCCTCATGGAAATGGTAGCCTTTGCCAAGATGTTCTGCAAGGGGCCTGTATCAATAGCCACTTTTCTGGAAAGCTGCGGTGTCGCCGACCTCATCACGACCTGCTATGGGGGACGCAACAGAAAAGTAGCGGAAGCCTTTGCTCGCACAGGAAAAGTAAGGAGGATTTTTAAGTGTTTATACTAACACATGAAGAAATCCTTCTGTGTTTTGCCAAGGCATCCTTAGCCTTCTACCTTCTTGGTAACTGCTGGTCTTGCAGCAGTATCCCCTCTGATCCAAGTAATCAGTCTCCTCTCTTCTAGTCTATTGAGGAACTGGAAAATGAGATGCTGAATGGACAAAAGCTGCAAGGTCCTCAGACCTCAGCCGAAGTCTACAAGATTCTGAAACAGAAACATATGCTTGATAAGTAAGTGCTTTTATTTTTTAGAAAAATTAATCAACAGCAAATGATGAGGGATTTGCAATCTCCTTAACAGTACTTGTGCTTAATGACCTTGGTCATTTCTGTAACAACTGCTTTCTACATCTTGGCCTATCATCAGAGGTCATCTAAGATTGACCCCTCATTGCTATGGTCAGAAGGATGGGATGAAGGCTAAACAGCATTAGAAAAAAACAAGCCACAGACATATAGGAAACCAAAACTATAATAATAATCTAAAGGAGTTACCCAGACATCCCCATCCAACTAACCAGGGCTGTACACAGGGTCAGCTTGCAGACATGATCTGTGGGTCAAAGGGTTTCTTGTGCCCAGTGAATCACCGTTACAGCTTGCAGCAATACTGATCTCACTGCAAACATTAGCTAAGTTATCTCTGTGTAAAATTTGGGAGCGTACTCCTAATCAAAAAGTTTTATACACATTGAATAGGTAATATGTGCTGATATCAATGCTCTAGTGCCATAAATAATGCTGAGATAAAAAGTATTTCTAATTCCTTGGGATGATGTAAGATTATTTATAATTCAAAATCTTTGTCTCAGGTTACACAACAGAAAAGCCAAAGTTCCCTCCACCCCATTCCCTCTCGTATGGTAGCAGTACTGAGAGGTCAAACACTGCTAAACGAACCCTTACAAAAAAACACCAAAAAACCCTATTAGAATTAGAATAGATACAAAAGATTCAAGCATCATTATCTTTCAAAAATGAGAGAGAAAAGCTCATTTTGACAAGACATGAACTTTAAATCAAAACTTGAACTAATATGCATCATATAATTGCACTTAGTTACACACTCAGCTCCAAGTCATTCCCTGGACTCATTTTTTACCACAATGACTAAGACAGCTTGCAAAAGTCAAAGAACCCTTTAAGCCAGGAAAATCTTTAGGCATTTACATTTTTTTCAGTTTTTTTGAGATCAGTAATAAATGCAAATAATATATGCATTTTGCACACAGGAGGAAAAAGAGGATATGCAATTCGAAAATAAAAAATACTGGATAGGAATTTTTGTCTCCAAAACAGCTCTCCTTTGCTGGCACCCTGAGGAACTGCCTCACACTCCTCTGAATTGCCCTATGTAGCCTTCCAGTAAAGGCACCGCCATCTTAAAATGATATGGTAAAGAGAGATAAAAATGTTCCACTTCCTTCTGATGTAGAAAAAAATAGAATAACTTTTTTTTTTTTTTTCCATTAGATATGGAACAGAAATACTTACACAAACTTTAAAAGCTATTTTCGTTGTTACACCCTTCTTTTAGGTTTCCATTATTTACAACCATCTACAAGATCTGCTATGAGGGTCAATCGATCCAGGATTTCATCACGTGCCTGCAGAACCACCCAGAGCACATGTAGAGGGATCTCCCCTCCCTTCAATTTGGTTGCAGTCCCATCTTCCCAGGACTTCTGTCCGCGCTGTGGCAAATAAACAGGTTGTGTGACAACTCTTGCTGTCAAAGCAACAAAGAATGTATTTCAGCATCCTCATTCTGGGAGTAATAATCTGCCTTTAATTTCAATATTATACCTGAGGAACAGGAAACTAATGTAAAATTTAATAGCCTTTGATTTGAGCCAGTAATGTGGCCATTTCCCCAGAATTACTTTCTTGTTGATAGAAAATAGCTCCCCTTGTAATTTCTGTAACAGGAGCTCAATCTAGCTCACCTGAACCTCAACATTTTGCCTACTGATATTATTTACAGAACAGCACAAGATGCAGAAGTGTTGAAAAACTCCTCCAAACAGAAAAATTACAGGGGAAAAAAAAAGGTCTAACAGCAATAAGATACAATGATGTGGACAAATGCTGAGTTTCCATAATTCACCTCAAACAAAAGTAACTTTTCTCATTTTGTATTTCCTTCCTTGATGTCATTTACCAATGTAAGCCTCTTTGGAAAAACAGGCATTGTTGCTGTGTTCAGACACACATGAATGTTCAGCACGTGTGTAAACAAAACAGTTTAAAGAGCAGAGGGAAGGAGAAAGGTGGGGTTTGGCAGGGGGAGGTCATTTGTTTCAAATTCAGGACACTAGGAATCCTCAGTGGAAGTCTGGCCTTTGTCAAACTTACCGTATTCCACTGAAATAAAGGGAAAAAAATGTGGAATAGCCAAATACATTTATGTTAGTGACAGAATTTCTCAGAAAATCACAGTCTTTAACTGGAACTAGCTGAGAGCGGAGAACAGGAGACTGGCAAGGAGGACATACGCACACTTCAGCTTGCAGCTTGTGCAAGCTGTTTTTTTGAGCATGTAACAAGTAACAGTAAAAATCTCTGGGATACTTGACTTTTTATACCTGCGTGAAAACGACCGCTACAGACGCACAGAAATCCTGTAAAATTGCATTTGAAACTGCCCTGCATTTTAACTCCCCAGGGAAACTCTGCTGGACTGACGCCAGTGCAGTTCCCTGCATCTTTCCAGGTTGCAGACTAACGCCCTGACCCTGCTCTAGCTTAAGCAACACATCTTAGCCCTGTGAGAGAGAGAACTCTCCACCAGCTTCTGAATTTTAAACCCAAACTGGTTCATATACCAGATTTTTTATTTTGCTACCAATGGCATTAATTTTAGAAACAAAACTTTTTAAAGGTTATAGCTGTACTTGGGTAACTTTACATACCTGATGTTTTTCAGAGTTCAAGGCATCTACCAAATGAACAGTGGCACATTTTATAAGCTTTAATACCCTTCTGAAAGCCTCCTATTTTGAGACAAGGCAAACAAAGGAAGAGCAACTTACTTTTGCTTTATCTGAGTTTCCAAAATAGCAGAGAGGAAGGCAAGTGGGTTTTTTTAATCTATGTATTTGCTGATGTATTGCTTAGGGAAATTAAAAAAAAAAAAAAGAAGTTAAGATTATAAAACCATCTCCACTCTGCCTTTTCAAGGAATGATGCTCTGTCTTTCACATTTATCAGAGTAATATATATAAATGTATTGTAACCATCTTGTAAAAATCTCAGTCTCGCAGCTAGCAGAGCTGGCTTGGGTATCAAAAGCATTGCCTGCAGCATCCCTGCCCCCTGCTGAAGGGCAGCGGAGGTGGCTCACATCCTCCTGCTTTGGCTCCGCTCACAGCCCACAGCTTGGGGCTCCCAGGGGCAACTCCAACATTTCCTCCGCTGAAATGGGAAGTGTGTGGCCAACTCCTTTACATGAAACAGGGAATTACGATCTTCCATTTCAAGTGGAAAAAGTCTTAAATACCACATAATTCTAAAGTGTCAAATCCATGAGGATGGGATAGAGAATGCAGGAGCTTCCTTACTTCACCAGCAGGCTGAACTTCTGCTATGGCATAGAGGAGCTAATAATAACACAGAGGATTTTACATTCAAAGTGTATCAAATAACAGTTTAATAAAGTGATCTATATAGTCTTGATGCAATTTAATTTCTCAAAATTCTCACAAAATAAATGACTGTTTTAATGGTTGTCTTTTATTGCGCCTGTTCTTGAAGTTAATAATAGTCACCCCTCAAAGAAAAGAACAAGATGAGTCAATTTTCTACAGGCATTTTATTGATGAAGAATTTTTTTCTTCTTTTGTATGACAGATTTTTTTTTTTTTTACACAGTAAAATAAGGACATTTTTACTCCATAAATAACAAAAAGTAGCCCTTATATCTCAATCCAGTTAAAATCTATGTAAAATACTTTGTTCTATATTTACATTCTGTACCAAAATAAGAAACACATGTTCAAGGTCAGCCAGTTCTCTCAAAACAGTTGTTTTATCTCCAAGGTAAGCTTCACATTAAAAAGGCAACATTTGCACTTTGGAAGTCTGGTAGTGTAAGATCACCTTATTTAGTATATAAATCCTGAAGAGCAATACATTCAGCGAGGAGAAATCTGGGTGTTAACATCTTGCAAGAAAGTCATGCCTAGGAAATGCAGGGAAGAAAGGACATAAGCCTCCTTCTCTAACCAAAATATATTCACGCAGAAGGATTTGCAGGACAGGAGGATTTAGAAATGACTGTCCCTTTAAGGGAGTGGGGATGTGTCTGCTTTTAAGTGACATCAGTCCGAATTTACTGGTGCTCAGCAGACAGAGTGAGCTGCACTGGACTGACAGTCAGTTAATGGGGGGATCAAGATTCCCTTCTGGTAATTAACCTGGATCCAAGGCCATAACAGTCTCCCAAGACCTCAATGGATTCCAAGAGAAGTGAATTGCCTGCTTTTTTTCCAGTGTCATACTCAGCCAAAAACCATCCTTCCTCCTTGTAATTTGCTTGAAATGCTAGAAAAATGCGTTCCTAAAGTAGGACTTTCCTCAACTTCTAATCGAAATGCTTTAGATTTGAACTACTGGGAGAAAAAAAGACTGAAAAATATTTTACTTCTATAAGCAAACATGGAATGTTTTTAAAAAACTGAAGCTGTGGACATTATCTACTGAAATGTTTCTCCTACAGACAAGTGAACTCTTTATCTTGGAGCTCTGTTCCCAGGGCTCCTGCTGCCCCATCTGCTTTGGTGAAAACACAAAGGCTTATTTGGGATGTATTTCAGAGTTTTCACGTGTAAGAGATGTGATAGGATGGACTTGCCAGAATATGGTCAGGACACTGAAGTAGCTGCCTGCAAACTCTGTATTTATTTAAAATCAATACTGACTTTTATGGGCGAAAACTACAGTTAAGGCTACATAACCGACTGGTTTCAGCTACAATTTTAGTTGTGTTCTACACTCAGAAATGGCTTATGCTTCCTACTGTATTTATTTTGCTCTTAAAAACCTGAGACATGATTTTATTGAATTCACCTTAAGATGAGGAAGTTCACAGCAGAACAGAAGCTTAACTCAAAGACAAACAGAACCGAGGTAGTCAGTTTTACTCAGATATTTGTTTTGACCATCACCAATTCCTTCTCACTTGAAATTGAACTTGACAGCTCTTGGCAGTTCCAACATGGCTACAGCTGCTAATGCACTGGCAGGGTACAACATGTTGGATTTTGCCCGCTAAAGTGCATCTCCCCACCAGCTCATCCAGGTCTGCAGTTCACAGCCAGTTGAAGGGCTGCATGTCAAAGAAATTACGAGTGAAATCTCAGATTATTAAGGTAGTAATAGTTTTACTTCACTAGATTCACTGATGCAGCTACTCAGCAGGTACTGGTGAATCTGACCACAAGAGCTCTGACAGGCAGACAGATTTTTTTTTTCCCTGTAGGTACAATGCACTACAGCCTCTTTCTTTAATTACCCATACAACTCAGAAGTAGGTAAGCATCGACATTTTACGCCATCTTTCAGTTAACTCTCAGGAAGCGAGAATAAAAGAAAAGCCCTCAAGATAAACAACTGTAGAGGAGACAAAAATATTCACTTAAATATGACAAATTTCACACTTATAGACAGAAGACTAGCATATCAAATACCAAGCACAATAAATTAACACCAGTAAAAAAGTTTAGCAGTTATAAAGTTAACCAGAAAGTCCAGACAGTGCAAATATTTCACAGTAAGAAAAAAATAACCAGCAATTTCAAGTATCAAAAGCATTGTCGTTGAGTGATACCATTTAAACTGTATTATTGCACAACAGACAAAAAAATACAGTATCAACATCTGGAACCCAAGATGTATTCTCAAACCCTTATGTTTTCAAGGAACCAACTTGCACCAACTGTTGATTGTGCATATATTAAAATAATCAGCTTTCACTTATTAATCTGAGTGTTTCTTAATTCAAATCCATACACATTTAAAGCATTTCATTCCTAATTCGTATTGCTTCTCAGAAACACCTATTTAAGGCTAGCCTAGGCCTTGTAGAGTTCAAAGCAAACTTAACCTGCATTATGAAGGTGAACGAGCCCAGTGCAAGGTGGTTTCTCAACTGTGATGTCTTCAGACAGTTTTAGGTTGCAGCTTCCTTACCTCAGCAGTGTTGTAAGAGTTTCTTTAAATAAAAAACACCACCACACCAAGCCCAGCAGGCACAAAGATATTCTTACAACTACAATGGAAGCCTTATTATTAAACAAGTTTAATTGCAGCTAAATAAATTTTACTCCACACCTCTTCCATCCCCCTACCTTTCATTTTAGAAAGGGATCTAGTCACTGACAATTCTAACTTCACAGCACAATTAAGCAGCAGAGTAACGTCACCTTTCTCCCTCCATTTGATTTTTTTTGTAGTGCACTGGGCACATCTGCTCCCTCAAGTTTAACACTTTTCCAAGAATGAAAGCTATCCTAAGAGGACAACCAATGGTTTAGACCACCTAAGACTTTTTTTTTAACTCCAAATAGGATTATTTGTAACATATTGTAAAGTCAGGAACAAATGAAAACATCCTTACAAGTGTCTTACAGAGCAGCTGTCCTTAGCTAGACAGATTTTGCTCATTTCCTTCCTCTTATATGGTTTGTCCATCAAGTGATTAATTTAGTACCACGGTGTGCCCTTGTGTGGTTCAAAATGTCCGATTCTCAACTTATTACAAATACTCAATGAATCCATAATATTTATTAGTATTTATATGCCCAAGAAAAAGTGAAGGGGAAAAAAAAAATCATTCAACATTCAATATAGTTTTTGGTTTGGAGAAGTCAATATGGTCCTGTAAGATTATAGCTGCCATCGCTACTGGTTTGCCCCTCAAGAAAAAGTGAGAGCAGCTGCATTATGTTCATACTATTTAAAAAAATAATAATGCCATTGCTTAAGAAGCAAACCAACAAAAATGAAAATAATCAGAAACTCTACCCCAATTTTACAGACTGGGTGTCAGTATGGAAATGCATTTGCCCAGCAAACAGCTCTCAGAATATTAAAATATTTGATGTATTAAATTTCACCGTAGAAGTGGCACCTGCTAAATAAGAACGGGATTTCCAGACAGTTGTCTTGGTTACCAGCCTGAAATTCCACTTTGTGCATGTAGGAAGGTTTAGGTGAACCCCAAGAACCAGCCACTTTACTGCAAACTACTATGAATTCTGAGAAGACTCAAAGCTGTAGAATCCAGTTATGGAGACAATTGCCAACCACTGGTAACTAAATTATTTCTTCCCCCCCATAAATCATAAGAACTGACAAACAAAAAAATTCCCATACCCGTTCAGGTTTGGATTATTAGCAGTGATGACAACCGATTTTTACATGGCTTTTGACTAAACCACTGAGGTATATTTCCAGTTTGAGGATGCTTTGCTACCAGAGGATGTAACAATAAAAGAACCCTCAGTTCTATTACTGAAGAATTCTTGTTTCAAACCTTGACTGAGTTGCCAGGTAGTCTAACACAGTTGGCATAGGGGATCTTGTTACTGTGTCAAAAAAAAAAACAAACCAAAGGTTGAAATTCAGGAAAATACTGGCACTTAAGACGACAAGGTAAATTTTCCTTCTCTCAAACTCTGGCTGCTTTTGGCAGTACCTCCCCAACTACTGACTGCACAGATACTTGCCAGGAGAAATGAGGTTCAGCAGAAGACAGCTGCCTGCAGAGACAAAAAACTCTGTGCTCCACAATAAGGAGTACAACATGATGGTCTGTCATCTTGGAACATCATCTTGCCCCGTGCTTAACTCTACGCGCAGAGAAATAATCCAGTTAGCAGTGGAATTAAGTTAGCCATCAATAGCCAAAGGGTTACAACCAAGATAGATGAACAGGAGCATAAGTCTAAAATAAAAAAAGACAAGGCACCATAAAGCATATGAATTTTGTATTTCCACAGAAGAGAAAATAGCAAAAAGAACACTAAAGACTACTAAAGAGCAAAAACTTATCTGCAGTAACCTGCACTGATTTATTCTTGCTTTGAAGGCTAGGAATTCAAACCAACTAAATAACCTGAGTATTCTGAGTAACCACACAGCCGTGAGGCTTAAGAAAACCATGGACACAAAGGTAAACTTGCACAGATAAAAACTTTTTTTTTTTACATATAGACACACATATATGTACATGTGAGAAACACCAAGCATGAGTTCAAATAGATGCTAGATGTCAATCTCCTAGGTTATGGCTTTCTCATGCTAAAATCTAACCTACAGGACTCACTCCACCAAACACAGAAACGTTGCCATCTCTGAGACAACTCTACTTGAAAGGGCATACACCCAAGTGCACCACTTTGAAAAAAGAACTGAGTGGGCATGTAAATCAAACAGGTTTATTTTTGTCTTGCAAACAGCAGTAGACAGCACATCTGAACACTACAGAATTGGTTAAAGGCTTAAAAATAAGCCACTAGTGCAAAATACTGTATGGACTGTTATCTTCCATCAACTGGCTTTTTAGAAAGCCATCTGTTCTTGATAAAACATTAACTGGTAGTCAGTGAAGTAAGCTTTTTTGCTTGCTCAAAAAGCAGACAGACACCCATCTTTTACGTTCTGGATTACAACGTTAACACTGCCAATGGCAAGTTATACAAATGAGAACTCACTTTCCACCAAGGTGATCATTTTGGAGGTTTTAACAATGATACAGCCTTTAAAACCCAGATCAGATTTTCTGGTAAGCCGGGAAGCTAAAGCTAGATTTCTAGGACAATTACCAGAAGGAGACATGACACGAAGCTGTTACATTTCAGACACATTTCTCCTACATTAGCCACTATCCTGCACAACTGAACAGCAAAAAGCAGGACACTTCTGCCATCTTCCTTTAATTCCTACTCCTAGGACTTTAGAATAGCTAGGCCATGGCTCTCTCCTTTACAGTTCCCTGACAGTCAGAGCTGACACAAACCTTTAGAGTTTTCAGACATTTAACATTATGTTTCACCTCAGCAAATAAGGCAGCCTACCGATTGGTGGAGCTCTTGTTAAGTTAGAAGGTGGAGGGTCCCTCTCTGGGGGACAGGGGTCACAGAAGTCCAAACAGGCTGGGCAAATTAGATTTCCAACGTGTATCCAGCCGTTCATCTGGATGCTCACAGTTAATACCTGACCCGAGCGGCTGCACAGGTATGCCGTGTCCTTGACCCAAACATGCAGCCCTTGTGGAGAACAAGAAACCTTAAAATAAAAGAATAAAAGTCAAATCTATATTATGATTTATCAGAAATATGTTTTGGGGTGTGGAGGCTCTTTTAATAAGTACATGCTACATTCAGTGAACACCTGGTATTGGAGCACAGATCAACTGCAAGCATTTTACTGCACTCAGAGCAACTATTTGGTTCAAGAATGCTTTAAAGCACCAACTGTACTCCTCTTGTGCAGATCATCAACTGAGAACAAGTAAATTTCAGGTTCTGCTAATGATTGCTTTTTCAGAGTTAGTCTGTTCCAGAAAGCAACACCTTTAGTGAGATAGTCCTGATGAGAAGGAGCATAATGAAAAATAAAGTGACATGCACAGTGCTTTCCACCTTTAAAAAAAATCAGAGTGACTAATTAACATGAAGCATCAACAACAGAAGATTGCAATATAAGTAGTCCTACTTAGCTGTGGAGAAAGTGTCACAGCAGTAAGGCAGATGAAGTCCCTAACAAGACTGCAAGTAACACACAAGCCATCCCAGTAGTCATACACTTAACTTGATGCATGACCTAAACCACAGGCTTATGATTGGAAGAGATTTATTTACAAAGCATTCCATATAATCCAGTGATTTAAGGCAAAGATGATAGCGTACAGTGTCCAGGTACAAAGTGCTAACAGTCACAGCCTACATTTTATGCCTGACTTTTGAAATAACATTAAGGTGGGGGAGGCAACCTACAAACAAAAAAACCAACCCAACACATACTTACTTGATAACATCCACTACCCCAGTCAGGGTAACTGAGTTTCCTCCTGCACTGCTCCATGACAAAAGCAGATTTCTGAATAAGACATACAGAGTTTGGTCCGTACTTCTCTGCACCATAGTTTTTGGTAGGATCTAAGGTAGAAAGAATGTACTGAATTGCAACTTGCTAGGGGAACAGAAAGTCCGGAAGGACATAATATACTATAATTAGACAATGTCTCCAAATGCAGTTCAAGGTTTACTTTTGGAATCTCTCAGACCATTAATCATTATCAGCTTGGGAATTATTCTGTCTCGAATATGAAGTGGAAAGAAATCCAAGATTTTAAACAACAAATAAAAAAGCAAGCACTTTCCATTAGAACTGCATGGATTTGTTTGCCCTGAGGGAGCATCAGCTCTAATTGCTGGCCTAAGGGCAGAGGGTGTTTGCTCTTGAGCCAACTGCACGGACAGTTAATACCCTACAGCATGCTGCAACCCCACAATGTCCCACATTCACGCGCTACCCTAGGAGACAAGCCCATGTTCTGGTAATTCATGAAGCTCCTTGCCTTGAACAAAAAAACCCTACAAACGTGAAAGTAGAATTATTTTTCAGAGACTCAAAAAACAACCAAGCAACTCATCCCCACCCTTTGTCTTCTATTTGCATAATTTGGAGTTAACTTCTGTTTATCTTTCAGGCAATTCTGGTATTAGTTGTGAGCATTTTCTTCCTAGCTGTACAAGGCAGTTGTGCTGTGCTTGTCACTCCAGCACAGCTTTTTCACAGCCAGTAGTGTAAAATTAATTTTACTTCCAATTAGTTTGAACATATAGCAAGTCCACTCCAGATTAACAAATGTAGTCCCTTAAATACCACACTGAAGTCCTGAAAACTGACCTGGCTGGTTTTCAATTATTCTACAGTCTGAGCTGCGTTGAAATTCCCCACTTAAATGCCAGCTGAATTCTTGACTAAAGGGACAATAGTCAGCAATTTCAACTGAGCCACCATAGTAAGGCAGTTCTTCTGCTGGCACTCCATTAAGATTGTCAAAATACTGCAAAACAAAATAGGTAGTGAAGCAGTTTGCACTGTGTAAAGACAAGTGTACAACTGTTTTTTAAATAGAAGCAATCACTAGAGCTATAAGGACATCAGCCATTATTACTCAGGAATGCTATTAACAGCAACTTACAATACCCATGAACCAGATGAGCCAGAAGTAATTAAGAATACTTAAATAATTCAGAGAGATTCACATTTGCATGTATCACTCCCTACCCCTCCCCCTGCCCTTCCTTTGCAATCATAGCATTCTCTGGGATGAAACAGAACACATTTCACACAGCAAACTGGGTGAAAGTAACAAAATATTCGGGGGCGGGGGGGGGGGGGGGGGGAGAAACAACTTTTTTTA
>JANHFX010018603.1:0-26197 GCA_027560015.1 Chloroceryle amazona | reverse complement strand
TGCCCAAGGCCACAGCCACCCTTCAGGCTCCCTCCCAGCCATAAGACTGGGCTCGGTGGGAGCACAGCCCCTGTAGGACCAGCACCAGCATGGCTGGGGGACATGGTGTACCCACACCTAGGGTACAGCCCTCGGAGCGTACCACACTTGGGAGGGAGGCTCATCCCGTCTCATTTGAGCTCATCCTTTTGCTGCTGGGGCTCCTACCTCCACAGTGCCCGCCCTACTGCCCTGTGCCCTCACCCGGCCCATCTCACTGCTCACAGGTGACCTGTTTGCCTACAAAGTAAGAGCTGGAGCCCAGCCACACCAGCACCATCCCACTCCTTGGTGCCTTGCAGAGAAGCTGCACACACACACACGGGCACCCTATGGCCCCTGGCACCTGGCTGGCTGCCACAGAGCCTGCCCTCGCTGCACGCCTGCACAGAACCCAGGGATCGCTGGGCACACACCTCTCTGCCATCCCCAGAGGGAAAACTGCAGCACAAGGATGCTGAGCTCAGATGCCACCGTGAGTCCTGGGCCAGGCACTGCCCCAAGGACACCCGGTACCTGGCCCACCACACTAAGACCAGCCCACCTGTCATGGCAGCTCCACATTTCTTCTTGCTCTTTCTTCCCCTAGCACTAGAGAGACCACCTGCACCCAGCCTTCCCAGAAGGACACTGAAAAGACACACATACAGACATGCACGCACACACGCTCCCGTCCTACAGATTCAGACTAGCACCAAGGCACTACAACACACCCAAAGTGGACTATGTTCCCTGTCACCCTATCAATGACAGGACACCGCCACCACGAGGCCAGGCCCTTGCTCATGAGCTATGCAGTTCAGTCAGGTCTGTGTTCCCTGTGTACTGGTCCCAGAAGTGATGCAGGTACCACAGCTGTTCGCTGCCCCACCGCTCACCAGCTACCACCTTACGGCCAGAAACCCCCCTGGCTGTCAAGGCACCACACAAACCCGCACAGCCTTTTCTCTTCCCATCATGCCACCATTGGTGCACTTGTGTACAATAGAGACTCAGCTCCTCTCCAGCTTTACCATCTGCGTTAAGTTCCCCGGACTTAAAGACCATGATGGTGTGGGCAACACTTTCCATGGGAAGTTTCCTCATTTCTTATCTTTTCACCTCACTCTTTAAGACTGAGAGACCTTCTCTGAGGGGGTCCTAGAGATCCCTAATTCTGCTGCATCCCACCATCTCCCTCCATAGTTCCTTCACTCCCAGTGATACCCAATCTACTAGTCCTCAGGCTCAGGACTCTCCTGTGCTCCATGCAGTGAGATGCTCTGAAGTCCCCTTTGGGCCCCCAGCTGTCCCAAGGCCCTGCTCAGGAGGCCCTGAATGCTCCCTGCAAGATCAGCCACTCTTGGCACACGTCTCCTTCCTTCCTTTGAGGACTGAGCTATACCACAAGCATGGCATGTTCCATGTGCCTGCTCAAGCTCCCTTCATGATGCCCTGACTGAGCTGCCCAGCTCACGGGCAGAGTGAGATTTGGCTCCATCCTCTTCCCATCACATCTTCACTGTCTTGGACCTGTTACACTGACACAATTCCACCACACCTGCCTCTGTCACACTTTCTGAACAAAGTTCAAGCAGAGGATAGGAGGTCCTAGGCCAGACTCTGAAACAGCCTCAGGTTTGTAATGCTCTTCCTACGGCAGACAAGTGGCCTCTTCCTCCCCCTTGGCTTTGGTTGTGTAGCCATGTTACTCCCAAGGTTTATATTCCTCTGCTCTCTTGTGGTAACTCTCAGGACAGGTTTGCAGATCTGCACTGGTCTACTTCCACTGGGTCAGATGTCCTCATGTACATGTCAGCACAGGTACTGGTTTACAAACACCACCCAAGCTCAGCAGTGCCTGATCTAGCCCTGGCAGGACAACCTTCACGGGTCCATCTTCCCCTGGCCAAGGCTTCACCAGGCAGGCTGGATTGTGATGTGACCACTGCAGGTGTTCCTCAGGAGCCTCGGGGCATGCTC
Source organism: Chloroceryle amazona (assembly GCA_027560015.1). Classification (NCBI taxonomy): domain Eukaryota; kingdom Metazoa; phylum Chordata; class Aves; order Coraciiformes; family Cerylidae; genus Chloroceryle; species Chloroceryle amazona. The sequence continues at coordinate 24,196 of JANHFX010018603.1, read as the reverse complement.
AGGAGTACCTCCTAGCATGGGATGCCTCACACCCTGCAACAAACAGCCCAGCAGCAAAACACATCTTTGGGCCCATGGTTCTAGGACAGCCACAGGCCCTATCTCTGACCAGATCTGACCTACCAAAGCTACATACCCATGGCAGACACAACATGTGAGGGTCTGGCAAAAGGCATGGATTACATGACCAATTCACCCTTCCCCATTCCTACGTCATAAACCCCAAGCGTTTCCTGGTACCTTTGGCAGAGGCATTGTTCTGCGAGGATGATGAGGGTCTCCTCTGTGTGAGGAAAACACCGGGTGCCATCGGCTGCGATCCCCTGTTAGGCTGGGCGACCCCAAAGGTGCTGGCCCCTGCGGTGTACTCGTGATCTGTGAGGCTGCTGGCATGTGACTCCAGCTTCGGCTCTGGCGAGCTGCCTTCCTGAGCCGGTTTGTTCGCGTTGTTGGTTGACAGCTTCTTTTTGGTATTTTTTTTCTTCTTGCCTTTTTGTTCCTCCTTTAAAATGACAAACATGAATCTCAGATTAATCCCCAGAAGACCTCTAGCTACGGCAAGGGCCAGCGGCGTTGCTTAGGGTCCTGATACAATGAAAACCCACAAAGCTTGCCATGAACAAACTGCTCAGGGTCTGTTCCAGTACCACCTCACTCACATTTGCCTTTCTTGCATCTACGTATGTGCTTTGTGCAGAGCCTCTGGTTTGTTAACTGCAAACACTGTGGTGAGTGGGAGCCAGCCGGCACCAAAGTGACCCTGCCTCGAGAGACCAGGGTGGTTTTGCATCAAAAGTATTTTGATGTTCCACGAAAACTGGCACTGCCTACCTTCAGGTGTCTTCACACACTTTCACAACAGCGTGAAGGATATTAAATGTCCCACTGATTGACAGACACTGCTTCCTCCTGACACATGCATTGCCTCTCAACCTGTAACTGCACTTTTACGTACATATCACAAGAACAGTGGCCCATCACCATCCTGTTCCCTTGTCAACCTTTAGTCCACTTCTTGAAACCCTACTACCATTCTTAGAGCTCTTCTACTTAACATTACACATCACAGAAGCCCAATGCCACAAAAACCTGCATCTCCAGCAAATTGCCAAGGTGTCGCAAAACTTTGCTCCAGCAGACCGTGTCACCTTCACGCCTCATGGTGTCATATTTGCAGGGCTTATATGCATTAGGCACTGAGCATCTATCGGACCTCTTCAGAGACACCCAAAGTGCCTCAATATTTTTACTAAACCGACCCATAGTTACCTGTGGTTCACCAAATCTTTGGAAGTAAAACCTTACACTTCTCAGCAGACAATTTTGACAGACAAGGCAATCACACCAGTCAGACTCTCAAACACACATCAGCGTGTGGTTCATGCACGGTCCCTTTGGGCAGCTTCCTTTTGTCTTAGGCTGGTATCTACGCTCACTTGCTCCTACTTCTCTACACTTCTGATACATCACCTGCTCCATGGTGTTGTCAGCTATGCTGTGACACTATTGGACTTTCATCCCATTGACTTTGTCTAAGAGTGACAAGCCTTGTGTCACCAGCATGAAGAAACACTAAGGACTGGCACTGTACTGCGATATGGGCAGGACTCTGCTTCTGGGGGACAGGGTTTTCATCTCTTGACAGCTACTACTTCTCAAGCAACCTCACCTGCTGTGACAACTTGGCAGCAGCAGCAGCAAGTCCGGTTTCAATGGAGGCGACTCTTGTGCCCTCTCGCACTGGTCTGTCTTGCCGAGGCACTGAGGGGCCGACTCGTGCTACAAGGAAAGCAGATGCGGGTGAGATGTGCAGAATGTGCCCATGTGAGCAGCATAACCATACACTGAGCAGGGAGGCTCTGCCCTCCTCAGGGGAGGGCCAGGGATGCCACAGCCTCTGCCCAGGATGTGTGCGAAAGGCAGGAGATGTCAACAGCCTCCAGTCACAGTGGCTTGGGGAGAAACTGCCAGTAAAGATGGAACGCAGCTGAGCACCTTTGCTGGCACCTCCAGGGACCTGAAGCCACAGCCACGGGAGGTTTCTGCCTACACTACAGATAGGAGCGACTCCAGTATACTTTCCATATGGTCAGTGTTCACTGCCCCATCAGTTCAGGGTGGACATGCGGTGCCACAAGCTGATGAGACATGGACTGCTGCTTACACACACAGCAAGCCACGGAGACTCCCCTGTTAGTGGGCCACATCAAAGGGGTCTAAAGCCTGTCACTGCCTCTGGTGAGCTGCAACAAAAACACTCAGACCACCAGCTTTGGCTGAACCTGAAGACTATTCCCACACTCTCTCTCTTACAAGATCAACACCTAACAGCCGTGGCTACTCATCTGTCTGGGGTTCACTGTTGTAACACTGCTAAGGTGGCCACCAATTGTTCCATCAGCAAGAGTGTGAATAAAAATAAACCAACAGCCCACCAAGGAACAACTTTTTTGGGCCAATCAATGGAAGACAGCTAACACTGCTCGGCATGAGTCCCAGTGTTTATCACTTCCTGCTGTACTGGAAAGGATTAATCCTTCACATGATAAAGAAATTGCTACTTGTGGTAGCAAAAAACACTCCCTGAGAAATGGCTGGTTTTTTAGGGACCTGCTTGACTTAGTCTGAGTCTGAGCAGCACAGACCATATCAACTTACCTGTTGGACTGTAAGGGGCATCATCTGAACTTTTCCTTTTCTTTGATCGGGATTTGAATACTGGATTATCTTCATCTGATTCGAGAGAAGGGTAAACTACAGCAGGAAACACAGACAATAGTTTCAGTGTAGAAATATCTTTACCCTGCAGAGATGTCCATTTGCCCTGCATGGGTGCAGTGACTACAGGCACTGCAGCTAGAACAGCAACATCTCCCAGAAGTACCACTGAGGAGGGACACAGCTGGGGGCTTTCTCCTGCTCTCATCCACACACTACACTTGGGAGCTGCTGTCATTAAACTGATGTGACCAGGTACTTTTGGGATACACAGTGAAAATTCTCAGACAGGAAAAATCAGTCTTCCTCTTGCCTGTGGAGTAGCAACACAATTAGAAGAGACATGAACACGCTTCCTATATCAAGCTAGACTGGTCTTGAAGACACATCACTCAACCACTTCATTCAGCACCAAACCATCCTGGCCCATTTGGCTCCTGCAAAATTAGGTAGAGACAAATATACGCGAGCATCTGAAAGAGGAGAGTGAACCATTCTACCAAAGAATCCTTCACAAGCGTCTGGGATAAACGCCAATTTATCTGTCTAAACTTTGCCCCAGTCTGCATTATGAAGTTTCTGTATCTTTTTCTTTACGTGTGTTTGGTTTTCTTGCTAGTTGCCATTTGCTACACCCTTGTCCAACAGCTTCATGGAGCTGCCCTTACCCAAAGCACCTTCCAGCACTACCACTGCATCCCAGTGCATGCAGCACACTCTAAATGGTTGGGCAGCCTTCTGCCATGTGTCACAGCATCTTCCTTTTGTCTTGGCATTGCTGTTAAGAATGTGAAAAGACACCCTCCCCTTTTCCAGTCACAACAAATTATTTCTAATGGGCACTCTTGCCGGGGAGACTTAGACACACACACAGACTCTCCTGTAACACAGCATAAGCCGCTATCAACTTCTTCCCCTCTTTGGGACTTCAGGACTTCCAGTCCCTATCAGTCTTCACATTATTACTTTTCTTCATTTCCTCACTTCTTATACTTAAAAATGCTCCTGCAGATTACCATGGCAGAATTGATATAACAGGCGAAAACTGGCTTTGTGACCAGTTATGCCTCAGATACTTGCATTTTCTGCCAACACTCAAAACATCCCTTTTCCAAGTACAAATTCAACTTCTCACTCATCTCAGCTAGATATTTTATTGCTATTGTACAGACAAAGACATTTCTGTCTTAAGTACCAGTACATGACAACACATTTCTGGGACAGTTTCCTATTTCTTGGCTGACTACTGTGGTTTCGGTGGGCTTCCACACTTCTTAAGATCTTCTGACTGTGACATGCCTCAAATATATTCTGTCTGGATGGCCATATCGCCACCAGCTCTGTAGCTGGTCCCCCTATTCTACAGCATTTGTTTAATTTTGCTGTGCAGACCTCTTGTTACTTGCACCTCTCCTTACCAAAGTACCCAGTCTACTTCAACATGGCACAAAGTGAGCAAGTGCATCATGAGAAACATGGGTGGTATCTGCAAACATGCACAAAGTGTGTGCATAGCCAGCACACACTCACTCAGGCTGCTTCGTTTGTACATACCGTAATCTGAATCTTTAAAACAGGCATCCAAGTGGTCCTGATCTTCATCATAATCTTCAATGTCAATACTGTTCTTTGTGCTTTTCTTTAGTAACCGCTTGCCAGCATTTTTGTTGCTGCCACCACCTGATTTTTTAGAGTTTTGCGTGGAGATGGAGTTATTCTTCGCCTGGTTGGTGCCCCACGATGTCTGGAGGCAGGACTCTGATGACTGGAGGTTTGCCATCGATAGCATGCCCTGGATTGCTTCTTGTGTGCTGGGTGAGGCAGGTGGTTGACTGTGAGGAAACATTGAGAAACACAAGAGCTATTAGTGATGCCAGAAAAATACAAACACCTCACAAACAGTTGACTTTTCTCAGCACAGCATTGCTAGAAGAGATTTCCTGGTTCCTGCCCTTCAAGAAGCTGTGCAGGCCACAAGTGACACCAGCTATTCTTATGGGCCAGCACTGGAGTGAGATGTCACAGTGGGCTTCTGCTACATACTGCCAAGCAATCAGAGGAAGAATTTGAACAACTGGAAGGAAGCTCATGATCACAGGCAAGAGTTCACACTGTGGGCTGTCACTACTCCAGATCTGCTAGAAGAGAAACATGGTAGTACAGAAAAAAAATATATTCCTGCAGGGTAGGCTGAGGTCAATGTGTAAATTCTGACTGGAACATATGCTTTGTGAGGTGGGAAAGCACGCTCCCCACGATGTAGAAGAATGCAGAAGAATGATCATCTCATCAGAGAACACCAGGCTTTAATTCCATGACAGGCAAAGCACATCATCAAATATTTCCAGAACTGTGGAGTTTGGGCAAACAGTGAAATACAAAACCAACTTACTGTGGTAATGGTAATTTTTGTAGTTACTCAATAGAAGCCACTAACATACAGCATTGCTCAAGTAAAGCAGCAGCAGCAACTTGCTTTCTCTTACTTGATCTTAATTTAATCCACTTTAAATCATTACAGGACTCCAGGTAGAGTAGTGTACAAGACATAATGGGAGTTTCTGGGTACTAATTGCATTTATAAGTAATCCTGAAAATGAGTTAAGACTAGTGTTAGCTGCTAGCAACTCAACAAATAGAAGAACAACAAAAAACTTACTTAGGAAAGAGACATTTTAATTCCTTACTTATCATGCCAGAGGTGTCAGCCTTCTGGTCAAAGGCATATTTTGCACCACCTATAGGAAATTAACATATTTTCTTTCCATTTTTGCCCCCAACCGTTTTTGTGAACCTGGCCTCTCAAAACACTGCAAGCAGACCATCAAACACTGACCACTAAATGGGCAAATCAGAGAGGAACTGCCTTAAGCAACACAAGCTTCAGCAAATAAATTGTGGAATAAGATCAAAACCAGTGGTTCTGGGAGTCAAACCACAACCTGCGTGTGTGGGTGAAATGTCTTAAAGCAACAGAGCTGCACATGGGGCAAAGTGTTTCTCATTAGGGCATGTGCTTGCGTGCACTTCCATTAGAAGTATTTCAGCTTTCTAAGCCAAAAAAAGATTTCAAGAGGAATCAGGAAGCAATTTTTAACCTCTGGAAGGCCATATCCCCTTTCTGTAGCTTCAGCAATGATTAAAAAAAAAAAATTATGAAAGTAAACTACCTGTGAGCCACAACTATGACTTAAAAATGTTTAAAATAAGCATGGGAGCAGAAGCAAAGCAACCAGAGCTCTACAGGAAAATCACAGGAACCACTGAGCATTTTTAAATGGAATTAAGAACTGACTTGAATCAAGAGCTACCTCATGAACTTACAGAGACAACAGAGACAGCCCCTTCTCAGCAGTGCACAGCAACAGGATGGAAGGCAGTGGTCACAAGCTGGAGCAGAGGACATCCCAACACACCACAAGAAGAAAAGGTCCATAATGAGGGTCACCGAGCAGCTCACACAGAGGCTACAGAACCCCCATCCCTGAATATATTTAAAACTCACCAGGGCAATGCCCTGAACAACTGGGTCAAACTTTGGAGTTGGCTGTGCTGTGAGCAGGCAGTGGCATGAGGTGACTTCCCAATATCCCTTTCAACTGCCCTTACTCTGGAATATTTCAAAGAAGAACCATTGAAAAACAGTTGTACATGTAAGGGGAAGGCAATAAATAACCTCTCTGTGATAAATACCTCTCTGCAATAAATAAATCCTCTCTCTGTGATAGCATTTCCTTGTCATTTCTGCATTTCCCCTCACCCTACCGGTGGCCAAATGCAAATGAACAGAGAAGTGGAGCCAAGACAGTAACAACTTATCAGTATTTTGGAGAAGTCAGAGTTTTATAAAAGTACTGAACTCAAATAATTTCAAGTACAAACCCAGTATTTCCTTCCATTTTGGAATCAGATCTGGAAACAACAACTAATTTTGTTCCGTTCAAGATCACGTGATTACCAGTCCCTCCAAGCTTTTTTCCATGTTCCATTTCAATTCTTTCATACTGTTTCCACATTTACAGCAGCCTTTCTGCAGGACCTCTGTCATTATCTCTCCCCACCTTGCTGCCACCGATGGGAGATGCAGCTCTTCAGAGCAATCTCGGTAATGCCATCAGCACATTTCCTTTGCTCAGCTGCACATGGCAGTCCAGTATTTTACAGAATAAAGTTTCACACAGTTCAAATAAGGTCATTATCACTAAAAGCCCCAACCTGCTTCTTAAGTTACTGCTGGGGTCTAGCAGCTCTGGCGCTGGTCTGAGAGGGCTCCATGCTTCCTTGTGAGAGCTGGCTCTCATCTCCACAGCCCACTGTGGTTGTGAGCAAAGGAGATTCCACATGGGCCTACCTGCACTACTGCTATGCAGAGCATCCAGAACATACATATATCTATATACGTACACACACCCTTTATCTGCCTTACAACCAGAGAAAGCTGAAAATTGTTCCCGAGAGTCAGACACAACCATACTGGCATTACGTTGTGAAACAGGATGTTTGCACATTCATGTTTCTTCCATTTTGATTTAAAAAAAACCATGTTAGGATCATTTAAAAAGGTTAGCATAATTATGATATGAAACCTAGTAATTTCATTTATCAGGAGCTTTTTCCAATCAACCGACAACACACACTGCCAAAGCCTAATTGTTTATACAAGAGCCAAGATTGGTACGACACGTTCCCACTAACCTACCACACACAGTGTAGTAATTCATGCAGAGTTTAGTTACCTGACTGCGTTTGTGACTTTGATTTCAGTAACTGAAAAATCTACAAATACACTGTGTACAGAGCACAGGCTGAAGAGAAGGAAAATGAAAGGCCTGAGTCCTACTCCATTACTGAGTGGCAGACTTAACCCACTGAGGACAGCAAAAGACTCCTCCCAAGCAAGGAAGAGATCTTTGATGATCATTTCTTTAACCTGTTTTTCACACTTATCCCTGCATTTCTACATATAGTGAGCAGGCAGAAAAGCATGTTCTACAAGGCATGGTTAGAAGGGTAAACATGGCCGAGACTGATTTAATTCCTACAATGGTTGATAAATTTTCTCATTTTATACCAAGCTTCAAGCATGGGAGTCATATTACATTGGCAACTTTATTCCCAGAGTTGTATGGGACCTAACTACCTGGCAACACGTCTAATAACCTGCCAAAATATGTGAATTCAACACGAACACTAGTTCCACTGTGCACCATAACCCAGAATGGAAAAGGAATTCACAGGAACAGTCAAACAGACAAGAGACAATGCAATTACTGCTTTTGAAGAGCAAGTGCAGAGTCAGGTCCAAATCTTAAGAGACAAAGAAAATCTAGAACCACTGACCCTCTCGAGCTCAGGACAACAAAAAAAATATTGTACATCCTGGGAGCTGCAGACACATTGGTACCTCCCCCCATACCCTTGTCACCCAGTCCCAGGAGATTGTTGGCTGTTTTGATCAACCACAACTTCCTAGGGGGAAGGCAGTAGTGGAGGAAAAAAAGGACTAAACTGGGATTAAATCTCTCCCCTAGAAACAGCAGCCTTGTCAAGATAAGCCCTCTAAGGATATGTAGTGACAATGTTACTTGATTTTAAAATCATTGCCTTTTTTCAGCCCCATTAGGAATGTGAACTCTTATAGGAGACTCCGCACACACTGCTCAATGCAGAGAGGAGGGTCCCTGTCACACTGCTGCAACAAGTAATAAACTCAAAATGTTGATGCACAAAGGCAAGACTGACTCTCAAAAGAGCTGCCTGGTACTACACAACTGATGTGCCCTGCATGAAGCCAGCATATAGAATATGCTTTAATCTTTTCCAACCATCTAAGCTATTAAAGAGACAATTACCTAATAAATTGAGAAGGTTGAACCAGATGATGTTTCTGATTCAGCAACATTCCCTCATTTATATTTTTCTGTAGCTCTGTCACTACACTGCAACCTTAAAAAATTCCATCTTCTCTCTCAACACCCCAAAAAATATTTTTTTAACTCACAGATAGAAGTTTCTTTTATGGTTTCCCTTGTTAACTTATTCTATAGTTCCCGTTTGCCCCTGAGGTATATCTTTTGGAATTCTCAGCTATGGCTTTTAACTTCCAATCTTTCCCAGGTTTATACAGTATTTTCCTCTCTGACAGGACCTTCTCATTCTACTTTAACAGGTCCTTCCAAATTTTTAAAGCTGCACTTTTCCTGTGTCACACACCCCCAAGTCTGTTCCAGTCCAGTCTGTTCTCAACTCTCATACCACTCCCTACAGCTGGATCTATTTCCTCCAAAGGTTCTGCGGATTTGTATAACCGAGGGAGACCTAGAGAAAGCAGGAAGGAAAGAGATGCTGTTCAGGTACCCTAGCAACCATTGAATGTGGTATCTGGCTTTACCTCTCAAAGCAGACCGGTTTTGCTGCTTTGCCCATATGAAATGGTACCACACACCTCCTTCTTCCATGCAACATCTGTTCTATGAATCATGATAAATACTGCTTCAAGCAGCCAGCCTGGAGATTCAACATGTCCTGACTGCCTGGTGAAGGTGGTTTTCAAATGAAGGCAGAGTGGAGATGAAACTGGCACATTAAAGACTAGCCTTACTGCACATTTCACATCATCTCCCACATCACCAGCTAGCCTGTCATTCTCACCTTTCAAAGATAATTCTTTTGTTTGCACAACAGGAATATTTAGAGACTAGAAACTTGTGCCAGCAATTTACCAAAAGCCCACAGCTTCCAGAAATACCAAGGCTGTGGTCCCTGTGGAGCAGTGGAAAGTGTTTAGGTGAATACCTCTGATTTTCTACAGATGGGTCACAAATCATTCAGTTAAGGCTGCATCAGCAAAGATCTACTTCATCAGTGGACTATGAGGGAGTACAGGGCGTAACACGTAGCAGTTCGGGTCTGCAGTGCCAATCTGTGCATGGAAGCCATAAACTCAGATGACATTCCCAAAATCCCTTCTGGAGATTTGTTCCCATGGTTTGAGTTAAGCAAGACATTTCCATAGAATTACCTAATTCTCTATCAGCAGTTTAAGATCAGACTCGACCTGTAAAGAGTGGAGGTAGTGAGCCCATATGTTTCTTCTGAGATGGGCCCAATCAAAATCCTGTTTGACACCATCCTGAACTGCAGGATTTGAGTCCAGGAACCATATTTTCTAGTTTTGCATTTTTTTTTCACTGCTCACTGTTTGGATTACTAAAAGATCTAGTGCTGTACCTTATTAACCATATTCATAACCAAAACATCTAGTGTCAACTTCAGTGTTCACATACAGTGGTCCCGTATGAAACAACCAAGCCCAGAAAAGCACTTCAATTTTAGGTATAAAAGTGCCATGCAAGTCTCATGGAAGGAATGCTGGTCATTTAGATTACTTTATTACATTATTACTACATTAAAAAACATTATTCATGCCCTCAAGCTGCATTAGCCGAGCTCTCTCTTCCTTCTGAATCATTAATCTACTATACTATTATTGATAAAATGGATGTTCAGCATTTACAGATGGGAAATGCCTCTATTTGTTTAAATTATACCACCAAATTTTTTTTCTACACACTTTCCCACCCCTCCTTCCAGAGGACAGGATAAAGGAAGAATTTGCTTACTGGAGAAAAAGCAGTTTCTGAGCTGCAAACTTCATTCTCTCTCTCACACAACCACAAAAGAACAATTTTTGTTTATAGGTAAGAGGAAAAACCATCCCTTGGTGCATACCTGTTGGTGTTATACTCTAAACCTCCAACTTCCTTGCTTGCCTGCAAAAGATCAAGAATTCCTGCTGAACTTCCACTCTCTTTCTTTACTTTGGAATTGCGCCCTGGCTTTGCCTCTGTGTCAATGTGAAGCAAATCTTCATCTGACGAATCATCACTCTGCAAAAACAAGGAAAAGGCTCAAAAAAGTGGAAACTCACCGTTAGCCAACAACAACAGCACAGCAATTTCTGCAGCCTGCTGCTCCTCCACAGACACAATGCTAACATTCGTAATTTGCTCTCATTAAAGAAAAAAACAAAATAAAACCAGGTACACAGTTAAAATCAGATTTCTTACAGTCTGTAGGCATGATAGGTTTTTCTTTCCCCTTCCAACCCTGGAGAACCAGCTTTGAGATCTGACCTTGCACATGGGATCAAACCACTGTTAACAGTGGTGTTTCTAGGTGCTGTGTTGCCTTCCCAGCCCTTGCTCATGTTTTTGAGACCATGATCCATGTAGCAGAAGCAGCAAATGTGTGGCCATATTTCTGTCAGACCAGGTATGCATCAGGGCACAAGTCTGTATCTTCCAAGACTATTAACACAGCCAGTTAAGATGCAGGGACAGACCCACCTTTGACATCCCTACTGCAAGAGGATGGGAAGATCTGACAGAGGAATGAGATAGACACATATAAACAGTGGCATCTGGGGCCACTGAAGGAAGCTGCCTGCATCTAACGATCTTGCTGGGGCTGGTATCTCTACACACTGTAGACTAGAGTATAACAGAACAACTTTTTTCCCCCCATTCCTGCCCAGCTTTCTTGCCTCTAAGTCCCAGCCCTCATTCCAGTCACTGTTCTCCCCAGGAATCGGCCTCCATCCTTAAGCTTCTGCATAAGGAGATACCAGCATGTTTTCCCTCATTCTCCATGCACCAGTCTCCAGACATCAAGCACTGACTCAGACAAGGATGTCTGCACTTGCTCGTGAATATCCCTGAGACAAATCAGGATGAAAAGGATTCCTTAGTTCTTAGGGCCAAACATTTCAGTCACCTATAGGTCTGTGTTTAACAAGCTATTTTGTTTTTCTGACTTATTCAGATATTAAAATATGAATTTGTATTAACCACAGTTGGGAAAAAAAATAATTTTAATGCCATTTCATGCCATTTAATTCCTAGCATTCAGTTTCAGTGTTAACAGAGCAAATTTATGCCTGTGCTTTTCAGCTTCCCTTCCTGAGGTAAGCTACCAACAGGCACAAGTTAGGGACATGCTCAAGTATCACACTGAGTCAGGGATATTCTAGACATAAGCCCATAACTGTCAGAGGGAGATTTTGCTAAGTGGTAGCAAATGAAACCTCTAATTGGTACATAATAGGTATTATGGGCTTCTAGTAATGTGAAATGTCAAATGACATGCATTCAATTGTATTAGCACTGCTCTGAGTTTCAGCTGTCAAACACAGAATCACAGAATGGTAGAGGCTGGAAGGGACCTCTGGAGATCAGCGAGTCCAATCCTTCTGTCAGAGCAGGGTCACCCAGGGCAGGCCACACAGGAACACAGCTAGGTGGGTTTTGAAAGTCTCTAGAGAAGGAGACTCCGCAACCTCTCTGGGCAGCCTGTTCCAGTTCTCCATCACCCTCACAGGAAAGAAGTTTTTCCTCACACTGAGGTGGAACTGCCTGTGTTCCAGTTTGTGTCCATTGCCCCTCATCCTATCACAGGGGACCACTGAAAAGAGACTGGCTCCTTCTATTTGATACTCGCTCTTCAAATATTTGCAAACATTAATAAGATCCCCCTCTCAGTCTTCCCTTCTCCAGGCTAAGCAGCCCCAGGTTTCTCAGCCTTTCCTCATAAGAGAGATGCTCCAGTCCCTTCATCATCCTTGTAGCCTCTGTTAGACTCTCTCTAGTACTTCCCTGTCTCTCTTCAACTGGGGAGACCAGAACTGGACACAATACTCCAGATGTGATCTCCCTAGGGCAGAGTAGAAGGGGGAGAAGGACCCCCCTCGACCTGCTGGACGCACTTCTTTCTTTATGTACCCTAGGGTAGTGTTTCACATGAATGTGAAAATTGAAGAAACAGAGCTCAAAGCACATGGAAACAGGAGGACAGACACAGGCTGGGACCACAGCATGGGACAGGCTCCTGTGCCTGCCAGCAATATAACACCAAGCCAGGTATGACAGAAAACTCCTGACTCTTCCCATTCCTTCTTATGGCTTGATTCTGTTCTGGCAGTGGTGTACAACTGACCCATCAGGCAGAGTGAAGGAGGGAGTGTGACAACAGCCCATAAGAAGGGTGTGCTGCTGCTGCTACAGCACTGCCCCACATACTGTTAGAGACTCACATACAGTGGGTGCCTGCTCAGGATAGGTACAATAGTAACCATACCTTGTATGATACCGACTCCACCTTTGGCTTCTTAACAGGAGTATGCTGCAGAGTGTCTTTTTTATCTGATAAAACTGAATTAAAAAAAGAAAAAAAAGAAACAAGGAAAACAAAGAACAAAGTCATGGTTCTTTTCCCTTCAAAAAATGGCACTCCTAATTCACTTAATTTGACTGACAGTTAAGACATGGCTTTCTTTATTATAAATCACATCAATTTTAAAGACTAGCTTTGGACAACCAACACCTAAGACTTTGTTGTGCAGATATAGACAAAATAGGAAATATTCTTACAGGGCAGTTCTCTTTTTGTAGTGTTTTTCTTCCTTCTGATTGGAAACTCATCAATTTTTAGTTCACCATCATCTGACACATATTCATACTCATCTCGTACAGGTTTTGCTTTGTCTTCTTTGAAATTCTGCAGTGACCCAAACACACTAGTGTTCAGCTGGGTTTTGACTCCCTTTGAACTGAAAAAAAAATATCAATTACAAATCAGTAACAACACTCTGACTAGAAAACATTTTGCAGACTGACAGAGAGGAAGACAACGAGTATCTTTATGCAGAAATCTCAGTCAACTTGAATGCTTTCAGAGGTGCCACAGGAATTCAAATAATTTCACAAACACATTTCTGGACCTGCAATTCATATCTGAAAATATGATGCTGGCTAAAGTAGCCTTGGCTGGCTTCAAATAAACACTGTATTATTTAAAGCTGTCTCAGAGTATATCATGATATGCATAACACACATGCAGAATGGAATTCTGGTATGCAGAGTTCATTTAATAGTTTCTTAAAAATGTACCCTGAATAGGATCTGCCCCAAGCCCTCTTAATGTAACTCATCCAGTAAGAACATTAAGTGCCAAAACATGAGACACTGCCTAAATACTAAAGAAACTACTCTAAAGCAAACTACCAGCCTCAAAGATAGATCTTCACTGTTACAGCAAATTAAGCTGGGTTCTAGGTAAAATCAAGCTCTAGAACAAAGAAATTTTTGTGTATTTTCTACATTGACCACAAAGTCAGATTTTTGCCTTCTTGAAAAAAATGTAAATAATGACTCTTAAATCTGTATTTTTAGTTTATGTGTATAGTCATATTTTTTACTTACCCAAGCAACTTCTTATTAGAGAAGGAAAATGTAAATTTGTTGTCCTTATTTCCTGATAAAGGTGTCTTTTCTGATTTGTGTTCCTCTTCCATTTTTAGAAGTGAATCAGGTTTACTGTTCTGAAAGGTAAAAGATGTAAAGCAAAAAACCAAATTCACTCATTAAATGAGTTGTTGATATTTCAGGTAACCTCAAAGAATCCATTGCTCTGTAAGCAGAAAAAAATACGTAGCATGCCCCAGAGGTAGCAACTAATAGAGGATTATACTCTTCCATAGACTCACATGGGGTTTAGTTTAGGAATTTGTCCCATCCTCAAGCACCAGTTTAAGCAGTGCCCGACACTAACGGGATGCTACATTTAAAAAGATTTCGATATTATATTAATCTCTTAAATGGGTACAGACTGAGGTAAATTACTAAAACCCGATTTTGTGAATCAGAGCAATGGTGTTTGTGTGGCTAAGGACAGAATACAGCGTAGTGCCTGTAGGTCACAAATACAACTGCATTTTGATTCTAGCCTCCGCTTGCTTCTTTCACACCTTCAGAAGAGCTTGAATTATGAATTTAATCATTTAATATGGAAGACATTCAGTGCAATGGAAGCCTTTGATTATTTTTTAAGTATCATCTTAATACTTCCCTAAGCTGTACTGGCTGTGAAATCAATTGGTACATATTGATCTAATCGCATTAACTGTGAGGTTTTTAACTCAAAAAATTTAGATGTCCCTAATATTAATGATTCATGGTTCTTAGGAGTTTCTCCACATGCAAAATCATGTACTTTGGTTTTGTTCTGGGGAATTTGTTTGTACCTTTGTCATTAGAAGCTCACAAAGCAGGCAAAGTTTCTGTGACAGCTATTTCTGTGAGAAAGCCTAGTGTCACCTTGTTTTAAATGGAACCTGGAGAAAAAATGTATTATTCTATGACTTAATTATACTCGCCTTACTTTAGCCCTCCAGGAAAGCAAGCTGGCATAATTCAGATTTCATTAACTCTACTTTTATTGCCATCGTTAGTTATTACTTTCTCTGGAACTACCCTAGACTTAAAGCAGTAGATCTATGTTAAAGTAGGAATAACAAAAGAGATCCACACTGAAAAATTCTGCTATTAATAGTGTTCCCACTGGCTTCACCACCGATGAAGATGGACAATCCAGCGTATGCTTTTGAAGAACACGTTGTTCCCCCCCCCTTTTTATTGGTTATTACTGGATTATTTTATTCTCCAAATTTTTTGGGGGAACTGAAAATTGGTGCCTCATGCTCTCTGCTTAGGTAGACCTACGAATGTTACTCCACCCCTGACTTATGACTATGTGGCAGACCAGCAGCAGAATTTAACAGCAGACGTTACCTTATATTTCCATTTAGCTTCTGTTTTGCTTTTATTTTGCTCTCGAACTTCAAATTTCTCCACCTCGTTCTGCTTACTGGCAGTTTCCTTATTGGGAACACTTAAAACATTCTTTGCAGCCTGAGGAAAAAGTCAGCATGTTCTCTTAATGAGGATGGAGTGCTGGCATGTTACAGAAATATATTTTTTTAATCTGGAATATAACATGACATATTTTTGATAGCTTCTCTTTTTGAATTCTCATTCTTTTTGAATTCAAATATGAGATTGAGTGCCTCAATTAAATCCTGGCCTCTACTGAAGTCAGTAGCAAAATTCACATCAAATTAAAGGACATCAAAATGAAATTTGTCCTACAGAGGCAAAGATGGAAGCAAACTATTGTTTTATCTCCAATCACTCATTCTAGAGCAAAATCTCATGCAAGTAAGATGCTTTAGAAATTAGTTTCTTCATCTTTGATAACTGATTATGAAAATGCACAAGTGCTAATAATACTTGAAATAAGAATATAATACTTCAAGGGTTAAAAAAAACCCAACCCAAAACATTAAAAAATGTCTTTTAATTTGCATTTCACTTCAGTTTGGGCAGGCAACCAGCAGTAGTTTGCCAGACTCTGCTTGAATCAATAGGTTTCTTGGAGGCCCCACATCAAATGTATAAGCAAGTGAATAGTCAAATCAAATCAGTCAGGTAAAATAAGGGGCAATAAGCCAGAATTTCATTTGCTTCATTGGAGATGGGGTTTCATGCTGTATCATTTAAATTATTTTTTTCTCATGAGATCTAAGGCATGATTTTATCCCAATTGTGGCAAGAGAACAGGGAGAGCTTAAAATATGACCCACCTTCCCCTTCTTTGGCGTCTCGATCTTTGTCAAAGCCTCCTTTGTGTGTGCCTCCAGCAAGTCAAGATTTGGGATGGCTGGTGGTGGACTCTCTTTCACCTTTTTTCCTTTCTTTTTTCCTTCTCCCTTAACTTTTGGTGGTTTGGGAGTCTTTGGGGGTTTGGGTGGCTTGGGAGGTTTAGAGGGTTTGGATGGCTTGAGTTGTTTGGGGGTTTTCACAGTTTTGGGAGTCTTTTTTTTAGGGAGCTTTTCTACAGGCGGGGGTGGAGGCATCACTTCGATGGGTGATGGTGCCTCTTCCTTCTCCACGGGACAGATCTCCTCGGCATTTGTGTTGGCACTCGTGTCTGCTTTGCTGGCTTTCGAAGCATTCTGTAGTTCAGCGCAAAACAGGAAGACATTCAGACCCAACTGTCTCATGTTAGATATTCACCTGCACCCTTCCTCCCTTGGGGAAACAAACACCAGTGATCTCCCCTTTCAATAAAACAGTAACTGCACTCCCAGGGCAGGCTGGCCAGGGAGTGACGACCACACCACACACCAGAGTAACGCTCTGCCCATTGCTAATTCCCACCCCCACGCTGCTCAGAGTTTGTCCTGGAGAAGCTCCAGTGGCTTCCTTTGTAAGAAGCGTACCTCTCACCAGGTTATATCACTAGGTAGGACCGTTAAATGGTCTGCCCATACAAATGCAGAAAAATGAATGGTCTTTTGTCTAAAATGCTTATCAGCTTGAGCACAAACCATTTCCATTTAATTCGGATGTGATAAATGCAGCAGAATCATGTTTCATGCCCTTGGGAGAAATAAGCAGTAAAATAGCTGCCCAATTAAAATTAACACTGTCTAATTAAAAATAAATTATTTTCTGCTTAACTTGCCATTCTGACAATCAGAAAACTTACATACTACATCAAAGAGGATAAAAGGGTAAGATAGATTTCAATTTTGAGGTCTCTGAGGATTAGTTAGAAAGGGAGTGGAATATAACACATCTTGAAACAACTGAACTGTCTCTTGTCACCTTGCACTGTCACGCATCTCCACTAAATGGGATATGAAACCAGATTTAATGGGCAATACCTTCAGACAACAGCCTTTCTGGGGGCAGGTTGGGTTGATTTTGGGGGAGGTAAGAAGGCTTACTGTAATTATTACTGCATTTGCTAGAACCACTCTGCCTCTGAGTTCTACCACATTTTGGGCAGGGAGTAGCTAGAGAAAAAGAAAACATGGATGGGGAGTGTAGCCAGTCCACCCAGGAGAAGGTGGAGAAGAAAGGATGTAGGACAGGCAGACACAGCATAAAACCAACGAAAAGGCAAACAGGAGCCCAAATATTGTGGTGACTGAGCCACAGACAAGAGTCCTGGGCATTCCCCCAACTATGAAACCTCAAATGAATTCTTTTAATGAAGAGGGTGGGGAAAAAAAGATTTATTTCAATTCATCCATCTTATAGACTACATTATTAGAAGACCCACAAGACAGTTAATATGAGGAAAAGAGCACAAACCTCACTTAATCTTATTTCTTTGGCAAGGTCTTTGATAAGTTGTGCTGGTTTGAAGTTTTCTGGTAGTTCATCTTCATGTTCTGCTAGAGCCTAAAACACAACAAAGCCAGATTGCTGATTCTAGGCATGTTTTTTGTAAAAAATGTAAAAGAAACCTCATTAAGTGACACATTCATATTTTTCCTATGTACTAAAATCAATACTGACTGCATCAGTAATCCAAATAGGAAAAAAATATAGGTTGTTCCCCTTTTGGAGGTTATTGTAAATAGTTGTCCTAAATTAACAACAGTATTAATAGTCTTTTTCAGATATTACTGCATTTTCACAACTGTAACATCTCTTTGATCAACCCCTGAGATTCTGTGAGAAATTCCTTTTGCACATCTACAAGGAGAGACTGTCTTAGCTGGTGTCTTTGATGAGTGTAACAGGCATACACCTTGTCAGCAGAGTTGTTTGGTTGCTCCTTGATAGGACTAACATCATTTGCATTCACGTCACGTTATAATATTCAAAGTCTAACTTTACCTAAAAGCCAACACAGTCTGACTTCCGTTGACTCTCTACTCATCTCCATGGCAAGTGGAAAAATAAAGACAGTGACATGGAGAAAACAGTCTCCACACCAATCAGTCCTCTACAGGAAACCCAGAGCAATTCTGAACTCAGGCTCAAGCACTGTCTGTTTGCAGTAGGGAGCAGCCAAGTTTCTGACTAAATTTAAATCTGGGACAGCCACCTAACTGACCTACCTGTGTATGCAACATTGTGCACTTGGCTACTCATTCCTTCTTTAAAGGTCCGATGTTCGTTGATCTGTTCACGTTTGATGATTGAATGGCCTGTCTCCTCCAGCTAATTCCCCAAAACTTTAGGAGCAACACACACAAGAATAACACTTCTGAAATGACTCCTGCAGGAAATTCAGGCTGCAAATCCCTTTAAGCCTTCTTTCCCACCAGTATGTATTTCCTGGCTCAATTAACGTGTTGATTTGCAGGAACTGGGCACCTTGTGCACACAAAAATACAGGAGTTGTTCTAGGTCTCACTCGCACACACCACCTCTGCTTAATTCATTTGCCACAGGAAAAAGCTCAGAGTCAGGAGAACATTTATTCAGTATCCTTTTGCTGTGTGCAGAATTGACTTTTTTAAAATTCTGGTGGTACCTTTTTTCTGCTGACTCCTCATGTGGCACCATGAAATCCCAGCTATTGCCCTCCTTCCGCATTCTCCCAGTCCCTTCTCATTGGGATTTTAGAATGAGTTGGTTTGCTATGGAGGTATTATTTGTTCTAGCATTTGCTGTCTGTTCCAGTGACTGACAAACCTGACAAACACACAACATTAAAACAGGCTTTCTTTCTCCTACCTGTTTTTTAGTCCATGACCTGAAAGCACCATTGAGAATTTTTGCTCCTTGGAGTAAATGAGCAGGAGGTTGCTGCCCAGCTTTATGCAAACCTAAGTAGAGGAAAAACAATGTAATTCAAACACTGATAGCTAAAGTTGTTTCACGTGGTCTTAAAAAAGTCTTTGAAAAGTTTAACTGTGAAAGTTAACTCTTTTGTAGTTGGTCACCACAAATTAATCCCTATTATAACTTGAAGGTAGTAAGGAGTGTATTTACTGTGTCATAAATCCAACTCAGCCTTCCTACACTGTGCTCCTGTAAGTTATGTCTACACTGGCAATCCTTCCAATTCCTTCCTTGGTCCCACACTCAAGCTAGCTTCCATGTTCATGCATCCTAGGTTGTAGGAGTAAAAAGGTATCATCAGCAGTTCTTTTATTCTGTCTGTAAAAGCAAATACCAATATGTGGAAACAAATGTTTTATCGGGCAAAGAAGTTCACTTCCGCATGAGTACGAGCTTGTCTGAACTTCTCCCCTCACTACAGTGTCTGTTGAGAGTTGGTCACAAGGGTGCCCCTTCCAGGCAGCTCTCAACCCCCTCACCTTGCTTATTAATTAGACACGTTTTTTTCTCACTATAAAAGGATCTGGTGGGTGTTTCTAGACACGTTCTGTAGCAAGAGAAATAGAGGCAAAGAGCAAAGTGAGCCCAAATCTGTAAAAAACATACACATGGATTCTGAGGGAATTTGGTTTTGAAGATTTTGAGTTTTACAGAAACCTTTGCTTTAATTCTCAGCTCTTCTGCTGGCCACAAGTCTGGTGTTCCTGTGGCCCTGTGTATACGCGACCTGCCCACGTACTTCAACCTGATCAGCAGAATGCTGGAAGAAGGAACTGCTACTCTGTGCCTCAGGATCCCAGAGCATGTAGTTCATTAGATACAACCAGGGAATGAATCAGGACTTGACAAGCAACTAAAACTAAAAAAATGTTACCACATTATTTGCCTCTGAGGCAACTTAAATGCATTTTATGAAGAGGTTAAACGTTCCCTTAGGCACCGGTATGAGGGGCAGAGTCAAGGTCCCTTCTAGAGCAAGATGGCAGGATATTAAAGAGAGAAGACCTGAACCAGACCAGCATGTTCTGATGGTATGCTAGAAGTAGTTCTCAGATACTAACAAGACTGATTTTGGCCACCTGTCCTACGTTGGCCACCATCAGCAGAAATTAAGAGCAACTATTTTCAGGCCCCCAAAGCTAAGCAATTAAAGCAGGCAAAAAAAAAAAAAAAAAAAAAAAAGGCAGTTTTACCTTTGAATGTCTCTAGTAGATGCTTTCCCATATACCAACATGCAGTTTCAAAGTTTGGAAACTGGGTCAGACTGACAATTTTCAGTCGTCTTTCTACTTCATATGCCCTGCAATACAAAGCCACGTGAACTTAGATCATATCAGGTCACAAGTACATCGTGCAGCGACATGCACTGCTCATAAATGTCCGAGCTTCATTTTGCAGTGCTTTATTTCTTTGTGCTGCTACCAACCACATAATCTGGCATCAGACCAACGGAAGACATAAGAATGAACCTATTAATAAACTGTGCAATACAGATATAATTTTATTGCGTTATTTGTACAGCATCAGTACATGACTACTTCTATTGCCTGCCACTGGACAAAGAGCTCAGATGAGCAGGTGGATGATTATCCAGAAGATGAATGACATGTTCTAGGGTAAAATTCCTCACAGTATTTAATGGTTCTTCCTTCAGGACTTGGCCACATCAACCCAAGCACCTCACATATCCTTCCATGTGCTATGCAGTAAGTGTAAAACCAGCCTGGAATAACCCAGCATGGGAGAACACAGTCAAAAGGGACAAAACATAGGTACACTTTCCAAAATTGCTCAATAGAGCTACATCAGTGTTACTGGGAAAGTAGGCTAATACATAGGAAAGAGGATGGCCGATTTATTAAAAACTGAGCCCCTAGCTAACTTTGGATTTTAAAGACAGATTACCTCATCTGCATTTCAACACTTAGACTGTGTAGAAAATGTCCTGCAAAGGCGAGGCAGTCTACAGGTGTCAGAGTTGCATAAATCCAACCTAAAAGAGAAAGAGTCCCAAGGATAAAAGCTGGAATGACAGTAACTACGTGAAGTTTATACTTTACTTAGCAACTTACTTCCCAGGTACCAACACAGCTCTTCAGTCCACGTCAGCATCAGAACCACATGCACTTTGAACAAACTTGCACCTGGCCTCTTGTTTGTTTTGTACAATAAAGACCCAGCCCAGGAAGGTGCTGGGCACCTCTGACTCCCAGTCCCAGGACTACCTTCCACGGTGGCAGACAGTGAAAGGGGACATAATGCTCACGCTGACGTTAGTTTCTTGTTACACTGAAAAGCAATGACAGCTATATAATGGTAGCTGCTTTCACATCATCATAAAAATTTGTGACATCTCCTGATGCTGATTTTATTCTAGTGTCAGGAACAGGTGTCTTCCAAACGTTCATATTCATACAAAAAATCTACTCAAATCAGTGATCTTTATAAATTGCTTGATGTTTATTCCACCATCTGCTCCACATATGGTTATGAGAGAAATACCTACTTCCCATTTTTTACAGTCAAAATAAAATTCAGGTGTGTAAGCATTCTGTGCAAGAATATACTCAACACATGGAAAAATAACACTACTGGATGCAGCCTCCAAAACACAAGCACCTGTGCTGTTACTTACACTGCCTGGAAGCCTCATCTCAGAAAATGGATCGAGTGGGCAGTGCATCATTTAAAGGCAAACAGGGAGAGAAAATCCCTGTCCCAGAGATTATAGTTTCAACAGGCAACAAGGAACGCTGGAAACAGCAATGCAAATGAGAAAATAATAGTTCATGGTGAGAGGAAGGTGAGGGACAAGGTTAGAAGCAGAACTGCTTCACTTAAAACACTGTGATATTTTTTGATCAGCTCCCTATCCTGATGAAGATGCTCCCTGTAACTGAGAAAACAAAATCCACTATCACTAACCTGCAATGAAAACCTGAGTCTTAACAAATAACCCATAATCATCTGTGACACCCAGATCTTCAGCATCATGTAAAACCATGGATGCACACTCACACTGTGCAAGAGCTACAGTTCCTTCATGTCACAAGGAATCAATGGCTATGAAAAAGAGTTTATGGGGAGTCATGGTCAGAAAGTAATTCAACGTGAATTGTCTGTTAGAAAAAAGCACCAATTTGATGGTTGGATACAGAGAGAGAACTCATGAGTTACTGCAACCCAGCTAGACCAAGAGTGGAGCACCCTACCTACTAGTTGTGTTTTTAAAAGGTTGCTAAAATATTGACAGAAAGCAGTAAAAGTTCTGATTTTTTTTTTCTTTGTAAGCATATGAAATTATACTTCTACTAAGAATCAGACTTCACACTTTGTCAGAGAAGGCTGTTGAATCACATCCCTCTAGCATTTTGAATATGCTATTTCAGCAGTTCTCAAATGAGCAGGAAATCTCACCTGCAACAGCCTGCTCACCTGATGGAATGAAGAGTGTCTGTCCTTGTTTAACCGTGCATTTGTAACATTTATCTACTTGGTCTGCAAAAAACATCTCACTGTGATTTGCTGCTGATTGCCAGCGTTCATAAAGAGAAATATTCGCAGAGGCTGGTTTGATGAGATAAAATATCTTTTCTCCCTGAATTAGAAAATATAAAATTAGCAACAAGCAGCCAAACAAAACAATGCTGCACTAGCACAGATACATGCAAACACACAAATATTTATCTAAGTATATGTATATAACAATACATATGAGAATACAATTGAAATAAAATTTACTAGTTGGCTTTGCACAGAGTGGCTGAAATAATTAAATCACTAGCCGCCCTCATTTGCTCAGATTTGTAGGACCAATGGTGCAAAAAGTTTACAGTGCCAGATTCTATTACCGTGCAAATGTAGGATGTGGCATCTTTCAGGTCTTAGGTGCTATATGTGCAGAAGGCACTAAACAGATATTAAAATTCTCATTCGGTGAAAATACACAGACAACTTCCACACCCCCAGTGGCTTCCTCACTCAGTAGACCCTGGTGCTGTTGAATAGCCACTTAGAGTCGGTAAGGCTCTGTGTATTACTTACGGATACAACAGGACCATGGGGGGGAGGGAGGGGGGAATAAACGAGGCCCAAATTTTTGAGAGAATTTTAGGGTGGTCTTTGCATGCAAAGTTTAGTTTGTTACAAGATACACTGCAAAAACATGACCCCTCACCTTCAGCACATGGTACCATGCAGAAGCTCCCCCCGAATCTATGTGGAAATCTGTGTAGCTGTCCTTCACACAGATCAGGCAGTACTTGGTGACTTTGGGTTTAGCCAGAAGAGCATCATCAGGCCAATAGTTTTCCACCCAGGACAACTTCTTAACTATATCTGGAGGTTCTACAAAACTGGACATCCTTGAGAGACAGAAGTGAAAACAAAGAGGCATCTTTTTACCAGAGAACGAGGACTCCAAGACAGCAGAGCAGAATGTTGACTCTAATACTTGCACAGCAATCTGAAGCAGTGGAACTGCTCTCCATTCAGAAAATATGTGAAAACTGTTTGCAGACAGAGATTTAAGGTTTTGTATGTACGGTGATCCTTTGACTTCTTATGACACAGTCCCTGCCTCTTGCTATGTAGGCTCAGTTATCAATAATGCTGCTATCACAGCCACTTTTCCAGCCCCCTTCAGAAGAGAAAGGGAGATGTGTGCACTCTTACAGAAATGGCCTAGTAAAGCTTAAAAATTTGCAAGTTCAGCTTAATATTAAAAATCCTACTACTAATAATATTAATACTTAAGGACTAAGTCAGTCTTGCTCTGATGCTAAAAATCACAATGATCTTTTCATTTAAATTGACTTAATTGTATTAATAGCTCAGAAAAAGGAAAAAAGCAATTTGGATCGATAATGTGAACACATTTAAAATATATTACTAAGGTTTTATATTTGTCTATAAATGCAGTAAACTGACTCTCATTTTCAGGTTATTTTTAACCTACAACAAAAGGTGAGACAGCAAGAGGAAGAAATAGAGAAACT
>JANHFX010018600.1:0-19616 GCA_027560015.1 Chloroceryle amazona | reverse complement strand
GTTCCCTTTCCTTTGGGTGTTCGCACCCGTCCCATCCTTGCCACGCCTTCTAGGGTCTGCTTTTCAAACTTCACTCCAAGCAGCATGTCTAAAATCACAAGCAGATATTTCTGTACACCGATGTCTCTAGTATTTACGTGCCAGAAAAATGCCAGATACCCATAAACCTGTGACAGTAAAAGATGATTTCCAGGTCTGAATAGGGAATTCTGATGACTTCAATAGGAAAACCGACAGATGCAGCTTTTATTAATGTGACTTTTCAACTGACAATTGTTCATCTCGCCCTTTCACACATGAAAGGAAGGGCAATATCTAAGTCCCCCAGATCTCTTCTGCCAGCATTTTTTCTTTTACAACTCTTACTTTCCATACCCCTACTGCATGATCAGCTGACTGTATTCAGAATATTTACTTGTCTGTTTTTCTGTTGCTGAAAACAGGAAGTTTGGGGGTTTTTAGAAATGTTAACTGATTGCAAATGGAGTTTTTATTCATGTTTGATGTGCAACCCAATTCCTCTAAAAATGAGGATGTGTATTTTAGCAGTTCTTGCTCTTACCCTCTGAGTATTTTAGTCTTGCTATTCAAGGCTGTCTTAGATTCATCTGACAGTTTCTTATGCAAACAAAATGATGAAAAATGTAAATTTTGAAAAAGAAGAATGTATAGTATGAATTACGCGATACTGTACAAGTGATATGTGTGTTTCTGATAGTGAGGGTTTATGGATTAGTTTGGTATAGGCCCATCTTCTTGCGTAGCCCATGATAAGGCATATTTCTTCTGATCTTCAGAAATCTTTCAGCACCATTTCCAGCTTTGACTTGAAGCATAAACATAAAGTGATCCTGCAATATGAAGAAGTGTCTGTGAATCCAAGAAGAAATGCAAAACTTGTTATATTTAACAGTAGTACTCCTTTAAATTCTAGCTGAGAAGATCACCAGGGGAAGTGTGTTTTCCAGGAGGTAAAAGTGAAGCAACTGATAAAGATGAATTTGATACTGCCCTTCGAGAAGCTAAAGAAGAAGTGGGACTCCAGCCAGAGAAGGTGGAAGTCATTTGTAGGCTTGTGCCTGGAATTGATAAAGTAAGTCAGCACATCAGTAAAAAAATAAGCTTGGGTGATTTTCTTTTGTCAGGTTGATAATGACCTTTTCAAACCTGTAACTAACCACCACTTCTTAAAGTACACGGCCTGTGTTGCCAGCAGAGTGAAGGGAAATGATTCTTGCTTTGTATTCAGTATTTCTGAGACTAAATTTGGTGTACCATGTCCAGTTATGGATATATCGGAGTACCAGAAAGACAGTAGTAAACTGGTGAGAGTTTAGCAGAGAGCCATAAAGATAGTAAGGGGTCTGGAGTATTTGAATTGTGAGGAGAGGCTGACAGGTGGATTTGCTCAGCCTGGAGAAAATGAGGGGATCTAGTTGCTCTCTTCACGTACCTCCTGTGTGGTTATAGGAAAGGTGATACCAAAGTCGTCTTGAGACACTGGAGACAAGCAGCAACAAGTGGACTTTGGATGAGAAGAATAGAAAATATTCTTTACCATGAGCTTAGCCCTTTTCCTGACAAACTGTATAATGTCCATCTGAGGGGAGATGCTGAGCTCATCCAGACAAGGCCCTCAGCAGCCTGATGTAACCTCAAAAGTTCTCTCATTCTATGTCCTGCTCAAGCAGGGTTAATTCAGACAGAAAGGGACCTCTGGAACTTATGTGGAGTGTGATTCTGTATGGGACTCTAGGAAGGAGACTTCCTCATCTGGACTTGTCTCTAGAGTGTAAATCACTGTAACTTGCTGCCACTTTCAGTAACAGTGTTACGTAGGATCAGTTTTCCCATAGTATAGAGGGGTTATGCTTTCAAAAGACTTTGTTCCTCTGGTACCATCTCTTCATTACTATGCCTACTGTACTGTTTGTTTTCTATCTGTTAGCCACTTACTGTTAGCCATATCCTCCTCCCATTAAAAACAAAATAACTAGTTTTAGAATTGTATTGCAAAATGCTTTATTTAACTTCATAGTTTCTGCACATATAACATTAAAGCCACATAGTTCAGAGGCTATATGTAAAATGGATCCATTTAGGCTTTGTAACTTTTCAGTGTTTTCCAGCAAATTACCTGTCAATAGAAAAGATGTGGTTTTGGACCACAAGAATTTTACATGTTGGATTCTACTTTGTCTTTCCTGTACATACATTCTGAGTGATTCTGACCTGGATAGAGTCTCTGCAGACTTGCATCAAACAGCACAGATGTTGAGTTTTGCTGTTACAGCTTTCTATTGAACAGTGCTGCTTTGTTGGTACAAATAGAACCAACAACATATGCTAAAGAATTTTAGTGTCCTTTTAATTCAGGCTACTATTACAACAGGTTTTGTCTCCTGATAGAAGAAAGGATTGTATCTAAAATAAAACTGTCCATAAATTAGCAGTACCAGGAAGTGTATATAGTTTATAGCTAAATATACTTTTATCATATTTCCTTGTCTATAGGAAAATATTTCTATATCTTAGGAAATTCCTATATGCTAGGAGATACAGAGATGTGATACAGCACAGGTGATTTGGAAAATGTGAATTAAAATCAAAAAAATAAATAAGGAAGACTTGTGAGAGAGTGTGCATGCTTTTTATTTCTGCAGGAGATTGACAAACTCTTTAAACTGCTATATGATTATATAGGATGAACAGAATGTTAGTAAAATGTTTAACAAATAGAACATTAAAAAAAATTAAAATATTTTGCTATTAGAGGAGCTAAATTGCATTACATATGAGAATATTTCATAGGTTTCTTGTACTAATTTTGTAATATTGGAAATGTTTTTAAAATAAAGAACATTCTTTTACTTGGTACCAACTTAGTGTTTGGGGTTTTGTTTTTTGTTTTGTTCTTTTTTTTTCCTTTCAGATGAATCACTTGGTAACACCAGTTGTAGCATTTATAGAGGATACATTCCAGGCCATTCCTAATCCAGATGAAGTGAGCGATGTTTTTGTTGTGCCATTGGAGTACTTCATCAAGCCCTTAAATTACAAGACCTTGCCTTATAAAACATCATCTGGTTACTTAAGTTGGATGCACTGCTTTACATATGATGACCATGAACGTAAAAGGTCGTACAGGATATGGGGACTTACTGCACATTTTGCTGTATTTCTTGCTCTTGTAATTTTTGGAAAGAGACCTACCTTTGAAGTTAATTATGATCTTGAAAACTTAATTTCATCCTCTGAGAATAACTTCATGGATTTATATGCATCCTTATATGAAAGAAAGAAGAGTAATTTATGATGACCTTGTCTGGCAATTAATTTATATTGGGAGGAAAAAAAGTTATTGTTTATTCCCTTTGTATCTCTTACTTGACTGAATTTCATGTGCATTTCTTCTAAATTGGAAACTTATTAAAATTTACTTTTAACTAATACTTTTAAGTTGGCAAGCCCTAACTATATTCATACAATTTTTAGTCTGTTTAGAGTTGCCAACACCACATGGTATTTTTTGATGGACTTATTATACAGTTTTGGAAGACCTGTTTCAGTTTCTGCCATTGTTTTGTGTGATCTAAGACACTTTCTGTGGTTTGCCTGTTTGCATAATGAGATAACACTAATATTTGTCTTAATTAGAATATGGAAACTTTTGGGGGTCTGTCTGTCTTACTGTGGCATACTACATATGGACAGCATAATGTATACAGTCTTGTATCTTTAAGCACTTAAGGAATGCACAGAAATAAAAGGTGGCAAGTGCTTTCAGAATCTTGTTTCGATTGGGCTTGTAGAGGGAAGAGGCAGGTTTAACAAATTTTACTACTCTTGCTCAATTTAATATTTCTCACAGGAAGTTTTGTAGACTATGGAAAATGTACTGTACAGGCAAAAGTACTGAACTTTGCTCCTCATCATCCTGTTAGCATCCCTCACTCAGCTCCTAGAGGGAGTCATCTTAAGGAAAGAAAAGTGGAGCTGAATATTCATGAGGACTAAAATGTTTATCCATAGCTGAACCCTGGCCATGTCAGACACATGCTGTTCTTTGTGTTCTTCATTGCTGGTGAGCTAGGAGCGTATTAGATAGTGGTCATGACCTTATTGCTAAATAGGTAAGTTTTTAAAAGCACAATCGACTTAGGCTGTATTAGAGATGTAGTTTGCAAGTAAACAAGTTACCAATCCTTTCATTTACAATGTAACAGTAAGCACACTCAGAACAGGCCTCTGCAGAATCCCAACTGGTAATTGCTACTTTGACAGTGAACTACTACTGTGTGTGGATTTTTTGACCAGCTGTGTAACATACTACTATGAGTACCATACAGACCAACCCTTCTTAGGCTGCACACAGGAACATTAGGCAGGGCTTTATCCGCAACTTGAGGATGTGTAGTTTTCCCTATAGACCAAGCCTTGTATGGGCCCCACAGCAGAAGTAAACACATTTGACAAAAAAACTTCATAGGAAAAAGACGACTGCTGCTACATATGTCCTTGTTAACTAAAGTACTTATGTAAAGGTTATTTGTTCTGGTATCTTCCCAGGAGCTGAAACAATTTGTATGAGTTCTCCATTTCTTTCATAGGGCACTGTTAAGCTTTTCCCAGACTCTGTTAGGGAAGAAGGTAAAGTTCCCTAAGTTTCAGAGATAATTGCTCCTAATGTTCAGATTGGTTCTTAATAGAATGGCTGTTGATTGTGACATTTCAAAAGATTTGGCCAGCTTGAACAGTTTCACATATCTAAATACTATCAAACCTTTCATATTCTTACAATAGCTCTTTTGGTACCAGTGTTAATTATATTTGGTATCAGTAGACTTTTAAGTTAAAACTGTTTGTTTGTTTGTTTTTGTTTTGTTTTGTTTGTTTGTTTGTTTGTTTGTTTTTGTCTAGGATAAAATCCTTGGAGAAGCAGTAGCCACATTTATGAAGAACAGCTTTATTTTTCATTATCAAACACTTGTGAAATTGTTAAAACATTTTTAAAAGCTTAACTTTAAACTCTTAATCATATTATTCATATCCTCAGTGATTTCTGTCAACATTAATATATGCAGGAAATGTAACTAATTAAAATAAGAACATTGTTAATTAAAATAGAGCAAAGCAATTAGACCTTTGATTAGTAAATAAAATAGGTACTAAGAGATGTAATTACTAATTTACCATCCTCTTCTGTTCACAGAAAATATGTGTTTTATACATATATGTTTACTCCCTAAACTTTAAACAAATCACCAAGGCCATTGCTCATCTGAAAAAAGGTAGATAAAAATATCTTCCAGATGACATTCTCTAGCTATGGGATAAGTAAGGTTAGCATGACAGTGAAAATGAGTGCAAAGGATTGTATCAGAAAAAGAACATTACTTGATATGATATAAAATTAACTAAAAATAAGTGGCATACAGTTTAATGTGAGCTGTTAGTCATTCTTTTAGTTAATGTGCAGTGATTCAGCATTTAACACTTCTGTATTTTTCAGTGCTTGGAAAAACAGGCTTTTGGTGTGAACATTTAACATATATATTTGATATATAAATTTCTATTTAACAATTATAATCTTATTAAAAAATAATGAAAAATACTTTGAAAAGGTTATAGTATATATACTAGTTTATAGCACTTCTGTGTGGGAAAAAAACATAAAATGTACACACTTTAAGAAATTTAGTGTGTGCTGCTCAGTTAAAATGCATGTCACTTTGGCATAGCTAGGTTAAGGCAGTTAATAGTTAGATAAGAATATAAATATTCAAGAAAGGAGGTTTATAGTCAACCTATGCCTAAATCATACATAAAAACCAGAAAATCTGGAGATGTTTTTGTCTTTCAAGAAAAACCTCATGTGAGTGCTTACATGTCAATATGTATGTGATAAACCTACAGTGATTATTTTTTTTTTAGTAGGTCACTATAGCAATGCAGTTTTCACAACAGTACCTGTTAAACCATGTCCAGCTAAAAAAGCAAATAGTTAATCCCTCTGTCCCTCTAACCTTAACTCTTCCCAAAATGTAATATAAGAAATAAGGAGGACAGACGAAGGAACCACCTTTGTTTCCACATCCTTGCAGAAGCTACAATGCTGCAGTCAGAATGCTAACTTAGTATATAGGATTCTGAGTTTCAACATAAATTTCTTTATGCTGTATGATGTTAATTAATTTTACTATACTGTACGGTTTCCTGTTACTTCAGGTTTAGAGTAGATTTTGTTTCTTTTTCAAAATGAAAAGTATGTGTGCTAGGAAGGAAAACATCCAAGTAATAACAAAACATAAATGAAGAATAATTATCCCGTTTGCCAGAATGTGCTGTGAGGAGATTGTTCACTGGCTAGCAATAGATTAATTATAATGGGCATATTTCCCTCTTCTTATGCTGAATTCTATAATCCTTTACACTGTACAGTCATCACCATTTATTGACCTATGTTTGCCTTGATCTCCACTCTATTATAAAGTATGTTTGGACATGCACTGTATTAAAGACACCCCCTACAATTCATCCTGCAGCTGCTGCCATGCTGGACCCCTAGTACAGCAGTTTTCAAATATTGCCATAGCTGTTATTAAGTGCTGGCATCCCCTTTTATGCCTATAATAAAATACAGAAATACTGGTAACAAACAGGAACTGTTCTTCAGATAAAAGCCAAATTTGTCTTTGAGCCCTGTGAAATTATTTGTGTGCATTATTTGTGGATTTCAGCTATTAACTGTTAAATTAGAAATTCAGTAACTGATGAATTAAAACCAGATGTAAATGAAGGTTCACCAATTATTTGAAAACTGGTGATACTGTTTAACAGAAAGGAAGTTGATGTTACACACCTGCCATCATATTGCTCCTCGCATGAGGAAAACAAAAAGGTGTGTGCAGTGAACGAAGCACATTCTCTACCATCAGCAGGCTGAGAAGGACTGAAAGGTAGCTGTTCTGATTGAGACCTTTGTATCTGTGCGAGCCTATTAACCCAGACAGAATTCTAGAACATTGCAAAAAATGACTGAGAAAAAAATAGATTATTTGGATATAAGAGCACAAGAAATTGTGATTAAGAAACGGGATCTATCTGGTGAGGGATAATATCAAGAAGTTGCTCTAGCAGGGACTGTGGTTAGATCTCCCTTCCAGTAAGAGGAAAAGACCGAAGAATTAGAAAGGTGCCTAATGAGAAGGAAGTGATGTGTGCCTGGAAAAAGAGAAGGGATGAGCAGGCAGCATTTCAGCATGCCGCCACGAGAGGGTGCCACCTTCCAGGTGCTTCAGAGCAAGCCTAATTCAGCCTCCAGGTGAGCACAGGTAACCCTCAGGCAGCCACTGGTTAGGACTCAGACTGGCTACTGTGTTCTGCGGGGCAGCTAGATACGGGCCTACGCAAACAACGCCATTTACAGCTGTTTAGAATGGGACTATATTCGTGTATCACCTCAGCATCATATGATCGATGACATACAAATTTCTGGTTTGCTCACATTATGACATCTGAAACAATAGGTTTATGACATAACTCTCCTGAATTTTTTTCTAATGTGTGAGAAATAATGATATTCTTCCAATTCATTCAGCCTGACTGTACATGAATGGCTGAGCAACATGAAGATATACTCTCTATGAGCCTGGATTCGTGCTTTTCTTCAAGACTGAATGAATAGCAGATCACAAATATCCTCAACCTGCCTTGTTCACTGTCTTACTAGTCCATTATATGGCTGTTGAGCAAAACCATGCAAATTTTTAATTGTTTTTTTTAAGCCTTAAAAATGAACAAGAAAGAGCTCTCTACTAGGAAAAGTATTTCTTTCAAGTAGAAGGGGAAAATCTCTTAGGTCTGAGAATTGTGTTCCAAGTATATTCCTGTTATTCAAAACTATAACACTGCTTGTAATTATTAGAATTTGCTGCGGTATTTACTCTAGCTTTGACTAAAGATAACTATTACCACACTAATATACCTACTACATAAAACATTGCTCTGACTATAAGAGCATCAGTCACAATAAATGTTCCAGTAAAAGTTTATTTAGTAGCGTTTTCAGTTAGATACCTCTCAGGTAGCCCAGATGAAGGCTGGTATCTAGTACTGTTAATATGCCACATTTATATACATTCTTGGGTCTTAACTGTCAGGAAGGAA
This sequence comes from Chloroceryle amazona, assembly GCA_027560015.1. NCBI lineage: Eukaryota > Metazoa > Chordata > Aves > Coraciiformes > Cerylidae > Chloroceryle > Chloroceryle amazona. The sequence goes on along the minus strand of JANHFX010018600.1, from coordinate 11,447 downwards.
GCTGTTTTGACTGTTTTGCAAGTTGTGTCTTTTATATCTGAACTGGTTATTCACAGATGTCCAAGTTGAAAAGTTTTAGGTGAGCATTTTCATCAGTTTATGTTGTGAGTGTAGCATGAAGAAAAAGATATCCTATATTATTAAAAATTCCTATCACACTCAATATAGGATAAAATTCACTACAGTGTAAACTGTTCTGCACAGAATAATGCAAACTAGACAAGGACCACTTAAATCTCGTCTTAAAATTCAAATGTGGTTTCACTGAACATTTTTTCTCTGGGTTAAACAGGACTTTGTCATAGATCTGATGCTTCTTTTAGGATCAAAACTCAGTCTGGGCACTATGAGGATGTGATAGGGATGAAAATAGTGATGATGGTGCCACCAGTTAAAGTCAGGTGCTCTCCTAAGACTATGGTATGTACTGTTGTGCTTTGTTTTATTATTTCTCGTCCATCTTCCTTCTGGTTTATGCCTTACTTACTTGGGCTCTATTTACTGCTATTGTTAAGTCCCTCCCCTGTTTTTCTGACAGATAAATATACAGTACATAAAAGATGGAACATGAAAAGAGATGCTCTCAAACACATAAAAAAAGCCATTGGTGCTAGATGACTTCAGGTGGATTTTATCTCTTTTTTATATTGCATTTAGGGCCTCAACCTGCAGTAACCTCAACAACTTTCTAATAAAGAACCCTTCATTTTATCTCTTCTTTTCCTTGGTGCTTTGTGTTTTGATGAAGGTATTAGACCAGTTATTCCTTTATGAAGCAACATTACATTCCTTTTGTAGTGAAGGCAATTCAAACTTAGTTGTGACCTGAGCAGTCACTTATCTAAGTCAGTTATTCTCAAGTCCACAGATATTAGGTGAGTGGAGCTCTGAGTAACTTAAGTTGCTGTGCTATGTGTTTTTAAAAGAACATGCATAAACCTGCTGATGTAAAGGTAACCCCAGGCTGGCTATCATATTTGATTGTGCTATTTTTTTTGTGTAAAACCAGATTTTATATGCAAGTGGGTAGCTTACTGTGTATTTATCCACAAAATGTCCTTTTTTCCTTTAATTATAGTAGGACTAGAAGCTGATTCTGGAAAGGTGTCCTAATCTGCCAGCCTCAAGGGAAGAATGGAGGGGAGTGGGAGGAAGAGAAAACCAACAATAACTTGACCCTGGATTTCTGAACTGTCAGAAGCAGCTACGATCCTGTAACAATTCAGCTGAGGTGCTCAGAAGAAGGGTACTGCATTGTACCTCATTTTCATCATTGCCTGGTTGGGAGGGGAAGAGGAGAGGCAAAGGGATGGGGGACAGATTCATTTACACTTACAATCAAAATGCTTTGCAATGAGGTAAAGATGATGCAGAGGACATAAGATGCTGCTGCATACAGATATGTTTATTTAGTTAATTGAGTTGTCATGACAACTACTTCATCGAACTGCTCCATTGTGTAGGTTGTCATTGGCACCTGAGGACTCTACACAAACCATTAGACTTTCCAACAAAATCAGTCTACTCAGAACTAGTGTTAAGAATGTACATTGAATAGTTGTAAAAAAAACAAACAAACACACCACAAGGACAACAAACAAACAAGCAAAAGAAAGAAACAACAGAAAACTTATTTGCTAATGGCACATCACCACAGCTTAATTTTAGTGAGTTCAGCTTCAGGCTGAAAGCACTCTTCTGGCTCATCCATAAGGGCCATCACTTCGTCTTGTAACCCACAAAATATGAAACAATGGAGAGTTGTTCAGAACCTACAAAATCAGCCAACAGTTAGAGACTGATGATGTTCAGAAGAATCTCTGAATACCTAATGCAGATGACTGACTGCCCTATGTTAAATACACTGCAACCTGAAGATAGAGCAGTTTAAATTTGAGTCAAGAAATAAAAATACTACCATTTGTCACATGAAGTGAATATTGTTTAATTTACAGGGAGCCAGGATTCCTTGTGATAATGCTTACCCCTGAACAAAGTTCAACTGTTCATCCCTGTCCTAGCACAACCTGGCAAGTATTCACAGCTAGAAATCCATGTTCCGTGGCACAAGTGGCACGTCTGCAGCTAGAGTCTGGAGTTAGACAGCGTATAAAAATGGGTGCATGTGGGGATGCTCCTCTTTGTGAAGCTCCAAAACAAAGTGTCACAAGTTATGGCAGTGATTTTCAATTTAGAGTATCCTTGTCCTCAAGAGTGCACCTTACTGAGGCTCCTCCTCTTGAATTTGAAATCTCAGTATTGATTGATGGGAAAGCGTCAGGAAGGTAGAGGAAGAGCTGCAGCATCAGGCCCAGTCCTGGCTAAAGGGTACCTTTGTACCTGCAGAGATGAGGAAAATATTTAAAGCCAGGAATCCCATGCTTTTACTTGTCCTCAGCTTGGCTCATACGGTGACATATTTTATGGAAGAGAATCTATGGTACTGCATGGGAACTGAATAGCTCTGGGAAAGAGATCATAGAGTAAAAAAGTATGGAAACTGTTCTAAGTTCTTGGTGCATGGACATTTATGTTCCTGTAGTTGACACTCTGGGATATTTTAAGACCCAGATGTTCCCTGATGTGTTTCATGGTGTGGCCATATGAGTGTCTGGGCCAGCCCAGCTGAGGAGGAAGCACCTTGCTGCAGGTTGTGGGAATGAGCAGCAAACAGCTGAATGATGGGTAAGTGAGAATACTCTAAACTGCTGGAAACTTTGTCACCATGAGTTGCAGCTTGATTTATAGTTAGTTCCTGACAGCTAATCTTCCATAACTCTTTGTGGATTAATAATGTGCTCTTTTTCTGCCCTGCTGTGAGGTAAAATGTGTTGGCCTGGTGGAAAAAGAGTTTTACGGCAGAGATTGGGAGATCTGTGGCTATGTAAAATCCATTACAGCACCTCAGATATGAAGTAACTCAGCAAGGCATGATATTGATCACAGGCATAAACCTACAAGGAGAGGATTGGAAGTTGTGAATTAGGAGTTGTTTTAAGCTCTGTCACTGATAAGCAGCATATTCATGTTGTGTGTAAATTGTGATACTGGCATCATGAACATGCTGCATGATGTATTACAAGATTTGCATGAGCACTTCCTTCTTAGATGGCACAATTCAAAGGAGAGAGCAATGGTAAAGGGGAGTTACCATCAGGATGTATTATTAAGCATATCTTGTGATTCCGTCAAGGCTCCTGTTCAGTGTAAGGATATGATGCTGTTAAGATGGACTATCCCTCTCAGAATAGCTTTCTCCTGATGAAGGAATCTCCTGTTCTCCATTTTAGCAAAGAAACTCAGTTCCTGGCTAAGGTGCTTGAGCAGAAAAATCAGAGCCCAGAAGAAATCTATTCCTTCTGGGGCCATTCTGTCTCTTTCACAGCAATACTGTGCAATGGGGCTAACATAGCATCACTGTTTTCAACATTGACATGTCTATGTCAGAGTTTTCCAATTAAAGGCCTCTTAATTTCCTCATTTTAATGGTTAAAATGATCTCTTCCCTTTTAAATTCCATTTCTGATGTTGCTCACTAGTGGCATGGGCTGTGATCACTGTTACTCTCCGTCAGAATCTTTGCTAAAATTCTTGGCAGTTCCCTCACAGATTTGTCAAGACTTGGCTCTCTATTTTTATTTGAGGAGGGCTTTGGTCTCAAAATTAATGTCTGCCTCATCATCCAGGAAGCTTGGTGGTAGGTGTTCTGTTCAAGTGTTTCTGTATAACTTTTGAGGTCTCCTGCAGAGGTCAGTCTCTAAAGGACTCACTAAAGGAAGTATTGTTCTGTGTCCCTGATGGTTCTCTACCACAGTACCTCAGACTGCTATTTAAAAGACTTCTTGCCTGTCTTAAAGGAGTGTTACTGCTACTAATTTTTCTTAAAACAGAGACTTAGTATCAGTGAAAGAAGTGTGACAAAGCTGTATGGGCTCTTGACTCCTGATTCTTTTTGCCTTAGAAGTTCCAAATACACTTATAAACCATGGATTCTATTGGACCAGATCTATTTCTCAAAAGACTGTAGCACTGAAGAATTATTTGTCTTGGTTGTGACTATGAAGGTTTGCTATGCAAGTTTGACATGAATTTTGTCTCCACAATTCATCTTTATCTAACATTTAGCTGAATATTATTGAAAAGCACACTGGAAATTAAGCCAGAACTTCTTCAAAGCCCCTAAGAAACAGAATGGCACGGTCAGTCCTCTCCTGGCACTGGTGTCAACAAATGGTCCCATTTCAGACTACAATACTTGTTTTTAAGTTATTTTCCCGTACTGTGAAATACAGCTACAGATGCAATAAATAAGTCATAAAACTAGAACACTTATTCTACTGCTAGTATAAATACTGGGTACGGTGTCATTATCAGTAGCAGAATCTTACATAAAGTACTTCACTAATATGCTTAACTATAGTCTAGGGAGCTACTTCTCGAGGTGGAAAAGGCCTGTTTCCTAGTTATCAGTTAATCTGTTAAAATTACTACAGAAAGAAGACAGATGTCTTTTCGGTTGTGATCTGGGTTGACTCCGAAGGGCAGATAAGCCCCACACAGCTGCTTGCTCTCTCTCACCTGCAGTGGGATGGGGAAGAGAATTCAAGGACAAAATTGAGAGAACTCATGGGCTCAGATAAAGACAGATTAATCATGTGAAGTAAAGCTTTGCGCGCAAGCAAAGCAAAATAAGGAATTTATTCACTGCTTCCCAGGCAGGCAGATGTTTTAGTCATTTCCAGGAAAGCAGGGCCTCACCTGTAATTCTAAATGTCCTACCTCTCTCCTTTCTGCAAGCTTTTATTGCTCAGCACAATGTCATATAATATAGGATACCCCTTTCATCACTGGGGGCAACTGTCCCAGCTGTGTTCCCTCCCCACTTCTTGTTCACCCCCAGCCTACTTGCTGCTGGGCCAGTGTGAGAAACAGAGGAGGCCTTGGCACTGTGTAAGCACTGCTCAGCAAGAGATAAAGCACTGGTGTGTTATCAGCACCAAATCCAAAACACAGCATCATATGAGCTGCTGTGAAGAAAATTAATTTCATCCCAGAAAAAAAAAAACATGGGTTCTAAACCTTGCCTGCAAACTCATGCACTTTTAGTCAGTGAAAATCCCTGTTTTTCTAACCTAGCAGCTTAGTAATGAACAGTTACATTAGCATCTTCAGAGTGCTCAGAGTAAACCAATCTCCTAATAAACTGGCTTTTATGTTTTTTGTTATGGGCATTTTTTTTCTTCAGAGGGACGGCAGAAGAGAATACAGCAGCACGCTCATTTGATTTATTAAAATCAATGAGTTAGAAAGCATTAACTAGCTACGGAACTGAGGAAAAGGCATCATTAAGAGACCGTGATAAAACACTCCACAGAAATCAGAGCAGCCTATTCCTTTCTTCAAAAGGCTCATCCCAGTGGGCACAACCAGAGTGGTACTGAAAGCTGCATCGAGAGTTTGTGGGGGAAAAGGAGAGTTCTCTGTATTACAAACCCTACAGAAATTCTGTGCTGTGCCGAATAGCTCTTGCAAAAGCTGTAAATTAGTATAAGGCCTTCAAGTTTAAATTCAAGCTAGAAGCTTCATGGCTTCCGGAACAGAAATCTTTTTTTGCATGCTCTTGGACTGCAACTTCAGAAACTGCAAAACAGAGCTCAGTTTAGTAAACTTAAAAGCTCACTTCTGCTTCCTTGAGCAGATTCAGGAGCTACCTGTATTGCATGTATAAATACTCAACAGGAAAAAACAAACAAACAAACAAAAACCAAAACACAACAACAAGAAGGAAACATAGCATGGTCATTTGTAGAAGGTAACATTGATACAAAATAAAATGCATTGTTATCTGTAATCAGTCTGGAAGATAGCATTCACAGGCAGATGTTCCTGATGATATTGTTAACAGTGGATACCAGCTGGATATAACCAGTATAATAACTGGATATGCTTTTCGAACTTACTCTTAGTATTTGTTGAATTTTCATTTTCCTATACAATTCAGCTCTGTTGTAAAGTTCAGAGACATTTTTTCACAAGCTTCTAACAAGTTACTCTGGATCCATAATTACTGAGACCAAACTGAGTAAAAATGCCAAGCAGGATTACTCTTTCTCAATGCCTGGAGTCACACGGAATGAGTAAGTACATAAAGCATCGTGTGCATCCCCAGATATGTAACAGTCCAGTTACTGTTCACAGCACTTTCAACAGAAGATTCAACATGTGCAATAATTTCTTCCTTTTGCTATGAATTACCTTAAAGAACAAGGTATGAATAACGTATTGAACCTGTTGGAATTAATGGATAGCATTGTTATATCCTAACAAAGTCTAGGGGTGCTTAGCTCTTGCACAGTACTACAAGTGAAATGTGTGCATGACTAGTTACTGTTCATACGAGGTAAACACAATTCACCTCAGCTTTACAAAGAGGGAAACAATTCATAGAGTTAAATGATGGTGTTGGGACTGTACAGCCTGTCTGCTTGTCTGGAGTGATGCCTGAAAGGAACAGAGTCCTAATATACTCATCTCCTGTAACTTTCCTTACCGTGACTTACTATTCATCTCTGTAATTTTTTTCTGACCTTTCTTTTCTTCATTTCTCAGAGTTTAGTCCAAAAAGGAAACAAACACCTTCAATTTTACTATCAAAAATAATATAATAGTATTTTTTTAGTGTAAAAGAAACTCAGAGCTTTCACAAAACACAATAGAAGTGTTAGAATGTACAGAGCACAGGTGAAGATACCAAACAGTATTTGTTTCATTATACCAAGTATTCAGTTAGCCAAACAAATGCAGAATTTAGCCCTAAAAATAAACAGATAAATGAAGCTTTGTTAAAAGGGCTTATTTTGATCTGTCCATATTCATTGCCAACTATCATCACCATGATGTAAAGAATTCACAATCCATTTAAATTTTCTTAAATTGTATTACTTCTTGTTCAACAGTAATATGATCCATTTCTTTAGTTTCTGTTGTGGCCATCACAGAACTATCTGGGCACAATTTCCATACAAGACAAATAGTCAAGTCATGAAGGAATACAATAACTGAGCAGTCAACAGGATAAATCATATTGGCATATATTGGCCTTGCCAAATCTTGTGTGCTTTGATTTCTTTTCCTCTCTAATTTAAAATGCAACATATTTTCATTACTCCTGATGATTCAGAGGAGCTTTAAACTGTTTCTATCTACTGAAGGGAAATGTACAGTTCTTTTCAGTGACTATAGAACAGAGAATTACTTCATGCTTCTATGATTCATCCATAGCTCCACCAGTAAGAGAAAGCCCCTGGCTAAAATAAAATAAACCAATTACCTCTATGTGAATTAACCTTAGGAAATAGAGGTCTCCTTTTTACACCCCCCCCCCAAAAAAAAAAAAAGCCCAAACAAATAAATCTATCATCCTATACTCTTAAGAGATTCCTTTGCAAGCATCTTTCTTTGTTAATACATCCTACATGTGGATACAGGGGGCGAAAGTCACTAAAACCATTTTCTTATTGATAAAAGATGAGGTGGACTATAGGTTATAACAACAGCTGAAATAGGTATTCCGAACATGGTCTCAAAACATAGTATATAAGATGTATTTTCTGTAAAGCAGTATGGATACTCTACAGCACAGAAAGCTGCAGGTGGAAGATGTTAAATAAGACTGAAAACTTAAGAAAGTTAACATTTTTTTTCTGTCCCTGCACTAAACAGAATTGTATAATAGTAGACTGTAAAGAAAACAATGTTTTGGAACTCAACAAGTTAAAAGCTGTTTATGCATTTATGTTTATGTATTAAAGCAGCCAGAACAGATATTGATATGATTTTACTAATGTAATTTATAGCTATTAGAAAAATACATAATTTAGTTTAAAATATTTTTAATTCTTTATTCTCTAAGACAAAATGCAATTTATGCCCCAGAGAAAATAATTGAAATAGAAAATACAAAACCTCCTACCAGAGGGTTTGGTGCTGCCATTTATGTGTTACTTCCTTTGATCAAAGAGCTTAGCCATTATTCAGGGTCTTAAATGTTGTCCCTGCTAAGAAGGGAACTGATACAATGACATCAAGTCCTTTTTGAACACAAATCTCATTGTTATTTTTCCAAAAAATGTCTGTACATAAAAAAGTATATAATATGTACCTAATATAGGATAGCTCTTTCCCACAAAGTTCCAAGGGTTCTTTGGTTTGGTTTTCTCTCATCTCCACACAGAATCAAACCTTGCATTTCACTCATCTACTTTAGTTTTTGACTGACATTCCACGTCGTCTATGTTTCCAGTAACAGCACTGGTTTCTTCAGCTATCTTACTCCAAAAGTATGGTAATACTACAACCAGATTTATCCTGAATGGCTGCTCCCTTCCACAGAATTAAGGCACAAACCCTCAGAAGAGTATCTCTAAAGGAAACTGTTTTGTTCCTGATGCAGGCATAGATAGGTTCTTTGGCTAAACAAATTATTCTTTTTTGAAAAAAAAGGGATCTGAATCTGGAAGTGATGCTAACTGTAACTAACAGCACTTATCCACAAGTACTGTTCCATTTCCCTTCTTAACTGCATAGCATTTTAAAAAATCACAATTACAAAGAGCAGATATCACCAGCTTGATCAGCGGATAAAGATAGTGACCACAGAATTCTTAATTCCCTTTTGTTCAGGTTCTCACAGCACATTCATTAATATTGTCACTACTCAACTACACCCATCAAATTGAGTCCTATGTTTTCACTTTTACAGGTCTAATCCACCAGCCACTGAAGTCAGTGGAAAGCCACCATTAGAATGTTCTTACTGAAGTCTTAATGGCCACCCCACAGCTTATTTCTAGAGCAGTTAAATTTACAGTCAGCTCTCAATATAAATCCTGCTTTTACATCTTAGTGTAAGCTTCTGTACTGTATTACCTAATTTTCTTAAAGAATTGGTTATGGATCAAATCAAAATAAAGGAATCAGGACTATGCAAAAATACCTGCTACATGGCACCTCAGTTGCCACAAGCAATGTGTCCAAGTACTGGTTCTACCACAAGCAAGACACTGGGTTTCTACAAAATGGCCACCTTTCAATCATTTTGTCTTGCTCAATCACTTAGGATAAATTGCTTTTGGTCCAGGACCAGGAAGGACCAGAGATAGCTTTAAATCACTATGGGTGGGGTCAGTCAGAAAACTCCCAAATCATCAATATAAAACAGGACTACAGTAGCAGACAAGCCAATGAAAAACAAACACAATCTAACGGTCCAGATTCACTTTGGATACTTCAGACTGCTGGAGTGGTGCCAGTGAGCTGAGCCACAGCCTCTTCGTTATTTGGGGTGTCAGTTAGTTGACAAACGCTATCTGCTCAACAGTCACTCTGCACTTCACTGTTTGAGTTGGACCTGTAATAAGACACCAGTTGAGTGAATCATTTGGAGTCAAATGCATGTTATTCTTAATTCAGCTGCTGCCTGCCTTGTCATGCATTCAAATGGCCAGATCTAAAGTGACAGAGCTTTGTATTCCCTGTTACAGCAAATAATTAGCCATGCACAGGGAATAGGGAAGGGAACATTCACATGGTATTACCAAGAGAGCAAGGGAGGAGAAAAGCTTCCTGACCTTTACAACTGTTAGTTGTTAATACGTCACACAGAAAATTCTCAAAGGTTTTAAGGAGCTAGTTTTGAATCTTTGACCAAAACCTATCTTAAGGACAATGTAAGAGGTGTTTGAGATATCAGACTTTACTTATGATAAAATCTGCTTGAGCTTCTTGAGATAATGAAGCTCTCCTGTGGCTTGTACTCCTTCTCCTTTGCTCCTAACATGTATTTGTTTACTGCTTCATTTCTGACAGACTTAGATGACAAATTCTCAGAAACTGGCTTCAAAAAAAAATATCTTTTTCTACAAACTCTTTACAGACTAGAGAGAAAAACCTCAAAAGCATTACATACTAAATACAAAGAAATATGAAAACTGCCTCTTCTTCCCCTCTCTTAGTTTGTTAATGTGAATAAAAATGCTTTCTCCCATTAGTCATTATGGCTAAGATACTTCCAAGGTTTGGTTTTTGTTTTGTTTTTTTTTTTCCCTTTAAATACGATACCCTGAACATATAACTCAAGACTAAATAAATACATACTGTGAAATTAAGGAATATTGCCAAACTCAGACCACAACAAATCCACAGCGCAAAGAAATGGTGGTGATAATCCCTACCATGAGTCAGAAAGGTCCTAAAACTTTTTAAGAATTCAGTTGCTGCAGGGGGATGATGATACCAAGAACTGTGTCCACAAATAGGTCTGCAGAACACTCGCTTATACCCAGCACACACTGCAATTAATTTTGAAACTCCATAAATAATGCATGGTTTTAGGCATGGAATAAGGGGACTTACTCAGACTGAGAGGCCATCAACAAACTGATGCAGGCATCTAATACTGAACTCAACAGACAAAAAAAATGCAGAAACCCATGGAACCAGAGCTGGGGATCCTCCAAACTCCACATCGTGCTGTCACGGAGGAGACTGCAAGCACCCACCCTCATTAACACAGAGCTAAATGGCTGATGCCTGAGCCTCTCTCTGGCCTTCAAACCAGGCCAATCTCTGGAAGCTCCAGCTGGTGGATGTCTCACAGCACAGCCTATGCTCGCAGTAAAGGATTAAGCTCCCTGCAGAAACCAGCAAACCTGTCATCTATCAATGGAAATAGACCTGTTGTATAAAGGCTTAAATGTGCATTACAGCAGCGTTCCAATTTGAGTGTTCTGCTGCAAGTGTGTGTTTGAGTTGTAAGGCAACTGCCTGCCTCTGATTTCCCTGGTGCTAAGAGTGTTTACTTAGGAGGCCCTTAGAACAGCTTTAGGACAAGGAATGGGTAAGGAGTGACTGCACACCTGGATCCCTAGTGATGACCAAGACCTGGGCACTTTAAGTGGGGGTTTAAGCCACGGCGCCATTGGGTGTGGGGCACATAGGGCAGCCTCTTCAGTTAGACAATTTTTCACCTGGCCCCATCAAGCTCTGTGGGGGCTTCAGGTTGTGCCCAGGCCCAAGATGAAAGCATAGGGGGGGGACTGTTCAGCTTTGCCTCTCAGGGCTGCAGAAGCACCTCCAGCACTGGAGCACTGCTCGGTGGGGAGGAGAGTGAGGTGCAGGGCTACAGCCACAGGTCCCTACCTGGGGGTCTAGTACCTCGCTCCCAGGCGTTGGCGGGCCCAGCCCGTGGAGCAGAGGAGCTGAGCTGTAACCGGGGGGCCGCGGGGGTGACCGCCTGGGATGGCCGCCCGCAACCTCTCCAGCCCCTCGCATAGGAGGGGTCGAGGGACCCGCCCGATGCCGCCTCAGTGGAAGGCCCACCCCACCCGGCCTCCAGGTGCGATTTTCGGCAGGGCGGTGGCTCCTCGCGGTCCCCTCACGACGCCAGC